>JAQFXV010001088.1:0-15505 GCA_034694065.1 Camisia spinifer
ATTATGTAAAATGTCAAAACCCGTTCACCAATAACTTTTGTTTAAAAATTCATAATTAATACAAAAAATGTTGTAAACAAATATAAATTATATGAGTTATAGCCTAATATGTGATCTTCAAGATGTCATATCATTCAATAGAAAATATTTATTCTAAGTTACAGTTTTGATGCTATAAAGTGAGACCGGATTTTATGTAACATATCGTCAATAAAATCAATTATGTCCTAATTTTCATTTTTCAGCTTTTGATTGGACACGTGTTCACATCCTATTCAAAGGGCTTTATTTTAACCATAAGTTTCAATCCATTTACAGTTTCATAGCTATAACTCTTGATATATTGAGTTTAGACACAAGATAAACATAATTACAATGTAACCAATGATATATACAATCAATTCAGTTCATTGAAATTATGCTTCGCTAATCATTTCAAACACTATTTATTCTAAATCTTATCCATAGTTCTCATTGTAATGCTTTTTTGCCCAAAAACCGTTATGTAAGGAAAAAAGATTTGCTGCCATTAATACCCTATTGATATATTATAAGGACATCTATTTCTGCCATCACTTCTCATTCACTAGAGCTCAATATTGACATTTGTGCTCAAACATAAAAAATGTATTATGTATTAAATCGTTCCTCTTATGGTTTTGGGTGACAATAGTCTCACCCAATCCTTAATTCTTAAGCCGAGTTTAATTCACTACTAGAGTAGGACAACAACACATTGTTGCGAACCCTCACTCTTCTCTTTATCAGCAATAGAAAAAAAAGTATAGAGAATAGAGAGAAAAATTGTATTATTTGTTAAGGTATATGCCATATGCCAGTCGCTCATCGCTTCTTAACAATAGATGAGCTTTTATGTCATTGTTTTCCGGCATCTGAAATACCACTTTATTTTTTACGTTCACTGATATATCAAAAATGTGGCGTAACTTTTGATACCTTTTTATAAAATATCCTTAAAATCTTTGCGGTGTTTAGTATTGAAAATCAAGTTTTCAAATTTTTTTCATCAAAACGAGTATGTTTTACAATAATTATTAGAGAACTACTTATCAAGTCTTCAAAAGTGTCTTTCAGATTATTGGCGGCGTATTTGTCAAGTATTAAAATTTTATTTATGCAAAAATATGTTTTAAAGCTAAATCCAAATATGAATTTTTCAAGTGGAATATAGTCTACGCCACAGATTTCATACCATACAAGCTATCATCCAAAATAGGGCTCTTATGCTAGTAATCGTTTTGAAGTGTTTGCTTCAGTTGACATTGAAATCGTATTTTTCTTTATTTTTCGTAAAGTATAGGTTATGCTACCGGTTATACGTTAGTGAAAATGTCAATTTTCTCCTCTTTCTTATAGCTATACAAGTGATGACATGAGATGAGACATAAGTAGAGATAGAAATAATGAACCGTCAAAATAAACATAAGAGAAATGCCAAAAGCGTTTTGAATTTTATTTTTTGCTGAAAATTTCACGCTTTCATGTTCAATAAACAAAAAAATTTCAAAAAGTATCATAAATTCATTTCGAATTATTTTCAAACAATTTTTATTTTCATTTATCTCGAATTAAGTTTAAGAGAAAAAATTCTTCGAATTATTATAAGAAAAAATCATGAAATTCATAGTGATTTCGATGAAAAACTGTTCATTTTATAAATTTTTTCTTCGAATTTCATATAACCCGAAAACTGAAAGCTATGAAGTTTTCAGTTATGATATGATAGGATTCGTTCTCTTCTTTCATTTTATTCCAGATATTTATTTTCCATTGAATTCTATTCTTAGATTTTTTTTTATGAAATACTCTTCATTGTTAAAAGTGATCACTTCTTGCGATTAGAGTTTCTTTGAGTGCATAAAAATTGAGTGAATATACTATTGTATTACTATTGGGATATGAAATAGAGTGAAAAAGACATTGATTTCATGAAATGACTGAATACATAAAATTTCTGAGCTTTACATTGGATAACAAAAGGGATAAGTAATAAATTGTTTCCAAACTCGAGACCATATAATGCTCGAACTGAAAAACACATTTAATTTCTTTATTATTCAATGGGTTTAAATTTTCTGTCACTTATTATAATTTCCAAAAATTCTTTTCTTTTTCAAAGTTTAAAAACAAATGAATATTCACTTTTCGACAGTTTATTTGACTGAAATTCAAATTTCATGTGATATCATATGATAACTCGGTTTAAATCCTGATATCCATCAAAAAAGATTTACATTTTTCTACTTCTTATGCAAGTTTATCATTATTTAATAACTAAAATATCAAAATTCATTGAAATATCGCTTTATTGATTGATTTCAATATTTGTTTCACATGAGATGAAAAGTAAATTCAGCTGAAAATGAAAACTGAAAGCAATGAATTTTTTAAAGAATAAAAAAAATTACTCCACAAACATATGAGAGCAGAATAAATATTTATAAACATTAGCTTTTTTTATAACCATAGGGAAAAAAATTCATTGTTCAGAATGAATGGCTTTAAATATCAATCTTTAATGCACGCAATCTTTTCATCAACATTCATATCATTCAATTTTTGTAAGAAACATAGGATTTCAATGTAGATCTTTTTTATGAGGTCAACATTTAAGATAAACATCAGAGCATATGATTGTGTGATTACAATACGAATACAAATCGATTCCGTTTTACATTCAAAGAAAATTCTGATCGAAAAATGTTTAAATACGATAAAAGCCTTTCTCATGCGATATAAGAATAACAAAAAGTTTTTCTGATCTTTTTCTCAGATATTTCAATATAATGATAGATTTAGGCATAAATTGTGTTGGATTTAAATACTTTTGGTTTGTTTTTCTTTGTATTCATTTTTTCATATTCTTCTAACTTTATTTCTAATTAAATTCATCATAACTTTACTAATGTTGAGTTGAATACAAAATAAGTCTCTATTCATGCCTTCTTTATTAAGATGAAAAAATTTTAATTCAATGCCGGACTCTATTCTCAGGTCTTTTTTCTTCTTTCTCTTAAGCCAAAGGCGAGAATTAGCGGAACATTAAATAAAATCTAATGATAAAAATACTTGACTTTTATCTTCTCAATAATTTATCAAATAATTGGCGATAATTTTCATACTTGTTTTCAATCCTCTATTGAATACTTAATGGTATTGTAATTGTAATGGTATATTCACGAATTATAGAATACAAGAATCATTTTTAGCCTTGAAATTATTTGTATCAGTTTTTATGTAATGGTTATTGAAATATAAACACTTCATCTGAAGCCGAAAGAGTTAATTATCGAATTACAAAACATCATGTTTTGTGGCTTCTGTTGGAGATATCGTACAATTTCTTATCGTTATTAATATCATTCGTTGCCTCAAAGTTAAGATAGTTTGCAAAATATTTAATTTTCAAAAAATTTTTGAAGTATTCTGACTAAAAAAATAATGTTTATCAACGACTTCCTATTTATATTTTTCTTTATTTTAATAATTTTCGAATTTTCTTTTAATAAAATGAACTTTTAAACTAGCGATTAAAAAATCATACTTTTAATCGATTTAGTTTTTTTAATTTTTCATAACTTATTAGTAGTTTTGATGTAATCATTTTGAAAAATCTTACTCGATATTAATTACATCAGATTTGAATTAACATTTATATATTTGCAGCGATTCTTATGTTATAATTTTTTCATTTTTACACTTGATTGTGATAAATATGAAAAATTTTGTTAACTTTAGATTATATTTCGTAAAATTTTCACTTAATATTAAGAATTTATTTAAAAAATAAATTGATGTATTATTCGAAAAAATAAAAATTGCATTTAAAAAAATTCTTTTTAAGATAGAGAAAACTTAATTAAAAATTCGTTTAATGATCATTAAAACCATTATTTCAACAATAAATAAGATGAAAAATGACCTAAATTTTGCCTCATATGAGAATATAATTAAGTGCAAAAGTAAATCCTTAGAAATATAATCATAAACTATTGACCGAAAAATTTTCTCAACAAAGAGTAGTCTATTGTAAAAATTCTCGAAGATTAGGTCTTAAGGTTTTCATTATGGAAAACGAGCCGCGCGTTAATTATAGTCAAATGTCAGACCAGACAATAGTATGCATTGGTATCGATCGAACAGAGCTATAAATTAAGGACAATAACAATTAGTCTCATTTTTCATCAGCGAAAATATATTGCGTAATAAAAGATATATATTTTTTCAATTAAGAGACAGCTTATAATAATTTGTTTGAAATATACAAATAATTTATTATTAAGAATGAATAGTGAATGATATTTCAATGCAAATGGTTTTTTGTTAGTCATAAATATATTTTCGCTTTTATAATAAAATTTGAAACGATTTTTATACTTCTTTTCAACTGCTTTTCAATACAATTCAAGTTTCAAACTTGATAAGCATGTATTGACTGAAATAATTTAATATGTTTTACAATGAATCTGAAACTTGATTGTTATTTAAATTTCAATTTTGAATCAAAAAAAACTATTTCATATTTCAGTATTGATTAACATTATAGACAAGTCTAAAACCTTTCAATGCATTACTAATTCTCTTGTCTTAATGAAATATTTTAGTGAGATATTTATGATGTTTATTTTGAAAATTTCTAAACAAATTAAACAATTATTATTTAAAACAATAAGTAAAATAGAGTTGACTTAAGTCTTGAATTATGTCTTTAAGGGAAGCAAACATTCAGACCATGCGCTGCAGACACTTATCCTCTTTTATTATAGTTACCATTCCTGAATCGCATCCCACAGCTAAAGGTCTTTCAGTCGTTGTTTGCTTGTGTTCGAGTCAATACGTATAGTAATTCGTTTGAAACAGTTTTCGCAAAAAGAAGTTTTTGATCGTTGAAAAAAGTTTGAACTCAATATTGGATCCAATATTTAAACTCATATCTATAATGAGATTCTGGTATTCAATTAAGTGACAAAAAGTTATTGCTTCTCAAGTGTGAAAAAACTTGATATTGTTTTTCTAATTAGAGAAGAAATTAAGACTTTTTATATGACAGAAAAGTTTTTCTTAAGTTATTGTGTGTGAGAAATAATCATTTGCTTCACAATAATTGGATTTTTATTTGACGTGAAATTTTCAATGAAATCGCAATAAATTAGACTATTCTTTTCGGGAAAATATATATAGTTTTCGTGTAAACTATTGAGTGGACCTTCGATTTTAGACAGAGATTCATTGCTCTTTCACCTCTGCTGTAGGTCTTTCTCAATAACGTTTTTGTAACATTAAATTCAAGCCTAAAGTTTCAAACAGTATATATTCCTCTCTTTTCATAGACCTTTATATTCTACTCAAATACACCTTTAGGCTTATTTCTTAGGCGAAGGTTTTTCTCTCAATTGAAAACTAAACTAAAAACGTATTGTCGGAGACTATTTCTATCACTATTCAAACTATACTATACTATATGTGCGCTCTTTTGAAGTAAACTTCAATAAACTTCTACTTTTAACGAAAATAATCATCTTTTGCCCATTTTAGGGCTCGACTGAACCGATTTCTTCAATGTTTTAAAACTTTTACGACCAGAAAATTGGCTCTTTAACTATTTTAATAGTTCTGCCAAATTATTCGGTCGGACTTTTCATTTCAAAGGTAAACATTTTAATTTATTTTTACTGTTTTATTAAAGATTTTCTTATAAATGTCTGAATCTTTCACTTTAGTAATAAAACTTTATATAAGTTTCTTCGATAAGAAAAGACATAGATTTTTGATGAGAAGAATTTCTTAATTTTATTTTTCATTGAATTTTCACTTAATTCTTTCGGTAAAAAAATTTTGTTATGTTTTTTCAGAAAATTTAATGTTTTCACAAATTTTTAATCATATTAGACTTAAAATTAAATAATCAGTTAAGCGACAAATCAGTTGAAATGAAATTTTTTATCAACACTATTGAGTAATAAAACTTCATTTTAATCAATAAAAATACTAAAAAATTTATTTTCACCTTAGCTTTGAATATAAAACCACTGAAATTGTGATAAACATCGTCTGTCACATGAATAATAATGAAAACATAAACATTATTTTTCCTGAACTTTGTAAAAAATAACGCAAAGTCACACTTGTATTCAACCAAAAGCTAATTAAGGTGAATATGAATCGCATGTTCCTAAAAAAGTTTTGTTCATCACTTTTTACACTAAGTTTAAGAAATGTTCAAAAGAAATGCCGACTTTTCTCTAACCAATAGTTTCAACTAATAATAACATTGATTAAGTTAAGTAAAAATTTTTAACTTTTAAATCTTCATAAAAAATTGCTATTAATAAAGTCGCAACATCAATTTTTACCGACTGATTAACTGAAAAATTCATTTATCAAAAGTTTTATTCATTTATCTAATAATTCATTAATATTTTTAATTGATTGAAAAATAATCCATCAAAATAATGATTTTAACACTTTTTTATATATATTTTATTCCAGATATTATCATTGCGTTTATTAAATCATTAATTAATTTGATAAAAAACGCTGAATAAGGTGTGAGAAAAGTCTTATCTTTTATTATGAAAGTGTTATTTATAAATAATTTTGGCATAAGTTATAAAGAAAACTACTCATAACCAAAGATAACAATAACTAAAACTTAAAAAAAAACTTTTCTCAACTTAATAATTATAATTAGTAACAGATTTCTAAGTCTAATGTTGAAAAAGACATAATTCATATCGAAATCTGTCCTAATTATTGAGCACAACAAGACTTGAAGACTTGTTATCTCATCTCATTCTCAAATAAAGTGTTGCCAAAAAAGTAATTCATATAAAAAGGGGAAAAAAAGTTTTCCTAACGCTCTAGTGTTTAGTAATTTAGAAGAATTCAAAAAACTTAATCAAACTGAAATTGGAAGTTATTCTTTGGATCCGCCACTATTTGGCAATTATTCTGGCGGTCATTGACCACATCTCACCGTTTGGTATCATAACAATGGCCCGAAGGATATGGTCATCGGTGACAATAATGCATTTTTGTGCACTGATGGCACTCTGCTTGCTATTAATTGGCACCAGAAGTGGCAGAGCCACTGATAATGAGTTTGGTGTCCAATTGTCCACCTGTCCGATCGAGTGTGACTGTCAGGGATTAACTGTCGATTGTGCTCATCGAGGATTAACGTTTGTGCCACGATTTATTCCCGTTGAGGCCCGAAGATTGTAAGTATTTTATGGCAATTTTGCTTTTTATTTATCTCGAATATTTGTTTTATTGATTGAGTTGAATGCTATTCAAATCTGTAATTGATTTTTGCATTATTTTTAAAGTTTTGCTTTAAGTTTGATCTTTTGTATTAATAACTGAAAATCTGCTTATTTTTATTTAATATTTAATGAATAAAAACTTTTCTCAATGCTATTTATGATTCAAGAAAATTTTTTCAATAATTTTTCCAAAATATTCGATTTTCAATTTTAAAAAAATCAATGAATTTTTTTTTTGATAAGCCTTTAATAAGTTTTTGAATTGAAAAGAAAAATATCTAAAGTTATTGTTCTGAAAGTTTGATGTTTTTTGTAGTTGAAAACAATCACAAATATATTGAAATTTCAATTATCTCAAAAACTCTTTGTTTTATTTCTCTTGAAATTTAATCAAAAATTGTCCTGAAAACCAGAAAGTTTTTGATTTGAAAGTTTTCTATTCAATAGTTTTCTCTTCAGATATAAATATTTTGAATTTTGGATATTATTGATTCAGTTTTCTAACCATTATTTGCACTTAAACTTTAAACCAATAAAAAAAATATTTTGACCCCAAACATAACCAGAAAAGGCGTTGAATGACAAAAACCTCATAATAATTTAGATTATTTTCGAGCTAATTATTTGATAACAGCTTTTTGAATGTTCGCGTTTACTGAAAACATTTCCATTACTCGACTGAATATTTAGCTTTCATTAAATAAAGTTATATTCGGTTAAAAGTAATGGAAATATTAGATGTTATCTAACACTAAAAACTTTCGTTTTTACCTGCAATTCATGAGTGACATTACTGTTTGACATGATATCAAATGTCATTCATATAATCAAATTGTTTCATAACCTTATCTGAAATACTATCGCGTGTTTTGAATTATTATCAATGCATTCATTATGAATATTGTTTTGAAAGCAATAAATAGGGATAAAAATCTCGATTCATATAGAGTAACGACTTCTTCGACTATAATATAAGATCTTATTTCTAACTTTAATTGTTTGGAATCATATTTTGTATATTTTTCTACAATATATCACTTTAACATATGCTTAATATTCACTTTTGTTTATCATTATTAATAAAGTTTTATATTTCAATCCAGACATTAATATTGATACTGAATAGCAATTATATAATACTTTATATGAGAGAAACTGAATATTATTTCTTCCCTTTCGGCAAAATATTTTTCTCGAAAACTATACACAAACGCCTAGATAAGTATCAGAAATAATTCTCAAATTACACGAAAAATATATTGTTGTTGAAAAATTTCTGACATTTAATATATTTACTTTTGGTCAGAAATTTTCTTTTTATATAACAAGTTCTCAATCATTGAGAAAATATCTGAAACTTTTTAGTTTAAAAATAAAAACTTCTTAATTAATGCAAAAATTTTCATGAACTGAAAGTCAGAGAAAGATTATGTTTTACTACTTATTAAAACTTTTGGTTTTAATGATAATTATTATTGATCCTAAAACTTAGTTTTTAAGTAATTAACTTCAGGTTGAATTTTATTAGAAATTTATTCAGTTAAATATTTTGTACTAAAAAAACTTTAGCTCTAAGACATAATTGAGAGAGAATACCATCGCTTAAAAACCTGAAAGACATAAAACCCGAAAATATTAAGTTAGAGAAAGAATTTAATCATAAAATTGAATGGAGTTTTATAAATAAAAATAATTTTTTTTCCAAACATTAATTCAATTTATTTGAAGATAAATTTCTCATAAAGAAATGGGAGCTTATGTTTAGTAATCTTATATTTCACTCCAATTTTTCAGCCTTTTTATGGAAATTTATTTCATAACAACTACTGTTTTAGAGTCAATGAACGAAATTTTTATGAATTTTTTTCAATCAAAAAATATGCTAATAATCGAGTTATTAATGCAATGAATGCTAACATAAATCAAATAAACAACTCAATAATGCATGAGATTATATACTAGTATGCGATCAATATATTCCTCACGCACTTCTCATTAGGCATACATAAGTCTTGTAATACTTAACCAGTAATTCAAGTATTATTTTTTTAAAAACATAAATGTTTTGTTTCAAATCATGACAATCTTAAACAACTCAATAAGTTATGACTAAAAGAGAGTTTTAAACTTTTTATTCTGTATTCACACAGATATCGATCATTGAAATATTTAACAAACAAAAAATTTTTTGATAGAATATTTTCAACAAAATTCATATAGATTTGAAGTTCAATTTATTTGATATATGAAAATATTGGGCTGAAGTTAAGGTTAATTAAGATAATTTTTGAACTTTGAAACTATTGAAATCTTGTTGAATGAGTGTATGAGTAAAATATATCAATAAAACATTTTAAGTTTTGACACATCTGTTAATAAACTCAGTATTTGCGTGACTTTTGAATTTGTTTATTTGAATTCTATGATTGAAGAAATTTTTTACCCCTAATTTATCATTAAATTCCAAAAAGAAAATAATTCAGTTTAAAATATTAAAGTTGATTTATTATCAAAAATATCATAGCTTTCAAATTAATTTCTAGTTAGTTATGAATCTAAAAAAGCATGAATTATTTTTTAAATAATTTATTCAGAAAATTTATTTTTAAAGATCTTTTATCTTGAAAAAAATTTAGATCTTTTTTCTCATTGAGACTTTGTTTTAATTTCAAAATAAAGTTAATTGATTTTGACATAAATTGATTGAGATTTTCTAATAATATGAAAACCACTTCAAAAGTAAAAATAACTGTTTATAAGTTCAATCAATATTGGGTTAACTTTAACCATATGAAGCAATTTTTAGAAATATTCGCTTATAAAGTTCAGCTTCAACGGGAAAATCACAAAGATTCTCACCTCTGCTCAATCTTAATCTGTGTTAAGATTTGATGTCAAATATAAGTCAATACTTTAGTTTATGAATAAATTTCACATTGAAAAAAATCAATTTACTCAATAAGTTATTGAATCTCTTCAATAGATATAGATTTGAATATTTATATGTTATGTTTGTTATCATAATTTGTTTCAAATAATGAAAAACTTATCATTGTTCTGAATATTTCAATGAAATTCAAAACTCTTAAAAATTATTAAACTCTGATTTTTCGAATTTTTACATCTGTAAAAATTTCGAAATTTATTTTGAGATTTACCCTAAAAACTCATTCATATTAAAAAAAAAGTAAACCTTAAAAATTTTGGAAGCATTAACCGTAATGCGCATTATTATCATATTCATTTCAACCAAATTTTATGATATGAGATGACAAGATATTAACGCATCAGAAGAAGGCATCTGCAGGAAAAATTATACATCAATAATATGTATCGCCAAAAGGCAATGATAATAAAGTATATATACTATACTCATCTCATTATATATTCCGCTAATATATATGCAAAAAATTTATGTTATCTTTTTTGACATATTTGATGCCAGATTTTGATGCTCTTTAAGTAATAGCTTTTTTCTAACTTAAAAATAAAGTTGAAATATATATAAGAATTTTAAGTTTTTCTCCTATTATTCAACTTTCTTTTGATGCAAATTAAAAGATTTTTTTTCTCTTTGTATACATTAGACTCTATTAAGTCTCAATTTTTTACTTATTCAAAGTATCGGAAACTCTGTATAGATTTTGGATACTTTTCCCTGAATTTATTATTTCTGCTTTTTATTAACCCCGAAAGTAGTTCAGATCGGAAACGATGTGAACTTTTACTTCTTATTTATCAATAGAAAAGATTTCTATAATGATGTGGTTTTTCTTTAAAATGTTCTCATCGTTAAAAGTTTGGGATCATTTTCAGTTGAAAATTGTTTATATATAGAAATATTTATTTCTTTTTAGGCTCAGAGTAATCATAAGTAACTTTTAGTCAATAAATTATGAGATGATTTTCTCTATCAAATATGGAATGAATCTGAACGCCTACATCATGTTTTCAATGAGTTTTATTATTTATGGGACATTTCTCTTCTATTCAATTATGCTAAAGTTTGGACTATAGATTACAAAAAGAAGTATTTTTGCTTAGCTATAAAAATGTTACTCAAAAGAATATATTCTCATTAATTTCTGTTTTAAGAGTCTAAGCCTTTAAGCACTAATTAGTTTAAAATGAAAAGTTGATTGCGTTTGAAAGCAATGTAATTAGAAAATTGTAAAACGATTTCCATTAGTGAAAAAAAATTCATATCATTGAGAAATCGAAACTTAAAATTTCAGTATGACTTTTGCTTTCAAAACTCGTAAAATAAATGAGTTCTTGCTCTCAAACTTTTTCCCTAATCTTGTAAAAAACAGATTCCATCAAACCTAAGACTAGTCCCAACTTTAATATTGTGCTCATCACTGATTTTTGAAAAGACATCAAACCATGAAAAAAGTCAAGAAAACGGGAAATAATAAGCTCAGTACTTATTTCTACTTTCAATGATACGAATAAAGTGGCGTAAAAATAGCAGACCATATATGGAAGAAGTGTAGAGTCATCCGAAACCTTATATTTTGCATTAAAATAATTGGAAATTCTCAAAAAGCTTTTGCCCAAAATTAAAATGCTTTTCATTATAAAATATCTTTACTAAAACTTTTCTAATATGGGTTAAAATGGAAATTCCATTAAAGATACATTACATATAACTTTCTCATACCTTATATTCGAGCTAAGGATTAAACACTCTTATAAATTAATCCATAAATCTTTACACAACTACATAATCTAATTAAATATTTCTAATTCAAAACCTCAATAATTACTTCATAAATCAAAGTGAAAAATAAACTTCGTGAAGATATAAATGCTAATAAAATGAATTAATTTTCTTCAAGCCTCAGATTTTCAGATAACTATAATTTTATGATTGAAATTTAATTTCACTTATTTTATCGGAATTTTTTGACAATCCATAAAAGAAAACTAATTTATAAGATATGAAAAGAAAAAGCAATTTCTTATTTTCGGGGATAGAATAGAATTTCTGCTTAACACTCAAGCGTGAAAACAAATTACTGAATATAACTCATTATAATATGACAATTTCCAGAGAAAAGAGTAACCAAATTATAATGATTACGCCACTGTTACTTCAATACATTGTTGACCATATAACAAGACCCCATCCCCTCAACTCTAGCAAGTCTGGCGCCAAAACCCCCGTATCTTCTCAATAGAGTTTATCGACTAAACTCCGTTTCATCGGAATTCAGATCATCGAAACTCTATTCAAATTCTCAAACAAAATAATGCTGAAAATATACCCCAATTTCTCAAAAACATTTTATAAAATTAATTCAAAACTTTAAAATTTATCAAACTTTCAAATCTAATCGAGAAATGGTTTCAAGTTTTGAATGTCTTATCAAATTGTAATCAACTTTAATAAATGAAAATCTTTATTTTGTTTAAATGAGTGAAGTATAATTCTAAGATAAATTCATTATTAAAGAGGCCCAAATCGCAAATCTAGGAATAAAATAAAGTTTTCGATGATATAAATTCTACGAAACGAATTTCTATTAATCGAAACACTCCTTTATTTTCTTAACATGTTCAATACTGATGGCTCTTTTAAACTCGACACTTGAAAATCTACATCTAATACTACTAACGAGTACTACAAAAAGATATAGTGTGGGGCTCTTTCTCTCTCATCTGCACAATAGAG
Source organism: Camisia spinifer (assembly GCA_034694065.1). Lineage (NCBI taxonomy): Eukaryota > Metazoa > Arthropoda > Arachnida > Sarcoptiformes > Camisiidae > Camisia > Camisia spinifer. The sequence goes on from JAQFXV010001088.1 coordinate 12,964, forward strand.
CGTAAATAAGTTGATGTCTCTTTGCCTTTCAATATTTTTGTGTCTTCCTTAACGTTTTTGAAGGGAACCTAAATTACTTGCGGTCTATTTCGCTCTCAACTCGTAACTCAACCATACAGTCAAACAGTTACCAGTTTCTAGCGATCAAAGTTTGCCAAAAGTTTTTCTTTTTCTCTTGATTTTAGGCGAATTTTTTCAACTTATTGTTCTGTATGTAATGGACTGAAAGTTTTCTCTTAATTTAATTAAGATTTTTGTTTCTTTATGAGCAGGAAATGTATTTTCTTTGATATTTCTCTCGAAATGAAATACTTAATGATGTTTTTTCGAGACAAAAAATCAGAGAAAAAACTTATTGATTAATTTCTGCAGAAAAATTACAATCGATTTGTAGTTTTTTATCTAATCATTTTTTCTTCCTGTGATTCAAATTAAGTCATTTTATGCTAACTAAAAAATTAGCAAAACCTTTTTCTAAACTTATCTGATGTTTGAATAAAATGAAGTCAACATTAGCCTAAATTAGAAGAAAAATCTTATCGAATAAATTAGTTAAATCGTTAATTACTACCCAACACAGTCGAGTCCTTCAACAGTTTGAGCTCAGAATTAAAATGTTGAACTATTTTATGGTTTTTCTTATTTAACTGAAGGGCAAAATGAATGCTTTCCATCTTTTTCTAGTATTTTTTGATTTAATTTTTGAGTTAGTTTTCAGATAAAATAAATAAAATGTCATATTTCTGTTTATTTATTTTTTAAGATACTATTTGCTCAATAAATTTTCAGTTAATTATAGGAGAAATAAAATAAATTATTGAATTTTGCTCAATAAATAATACAATTTTATACGATTTTCATATAGCAACACATGTTTCATAACTTCGTTTTATGAATGAAAAAAGTGATTTTCAATATAAATATTTTTATTTCATGATAAATCTCAAGAAAAGCAACAATTTATATAAAATTTTATGAAATAACTGACCGAAAAAACAGTTGAATTTCAGCCGAAAACATAATATCTATAAGATTAAGATTGAGATCAAATACAGTTAAGACTCCCTACAGTTTCTCAATAAAAAAGTTACAACTGATTGCTATCACTTCTGAAGGAAATTCATAAACTCATCTCCAAAAGTCATCTCTTATTTCATTTTGATTGCTTCTAAGGATAGGATCTATGATTGGCTGAACCGATAGCTATCAGACAATTTCCACTTATGCTCTGCTAACGAATTTGGCTCTTCTTTAGGAACTAAACATCTAAATCATGACTACTGTCGAGTTAATTAGCAGTTCTGTAATACAAATATATCAGAATCGCATAGTTTATTGATATGAGAAAAATGTCCAATAGATATAACGCTTATAATTAATTAGATTTCACACTAATTATTGAAAAATTTCTTGAACTTTATTTTTATTTATCTTTAAAAAAAATTCAGATAATGTTTATATCGCTTTCAATAGATATGTCGATGATTTTATCTGAAAAAAAGTTTAAGAAAAGTTCTTAGAAATAAAGATATGATTTTTGGAATTCCATTATTGAAAGTCATTTTCTTTAAAAGATATTTTGAAGCAAAGCTTTTAAAAAAAGATTTTGTTGAGATTTTAACTCATCCCTAAAGAAATTCCTCAAAATTGGTTCGAAAGTAAAGAGTTCAGCAAAATGTATGAGAAGCTGAATAAAAAAATTTTTGAATAAAATTTGAGATAAGATTTTGTGATTTTTTGAATTTATTTTCTGCTGTCAATAACAGACCCAAATATTCTTTACCCGTAAAGTAGATATTGATCTAAATAGTAATGAATAAAAAATTTATAAAACTTGAAAAATATACTACTCTTCTAGAGTTCAAACTCTTTTCTCTGAAGCTTTTGAATAAGTAATAGGAATCTTATTCTAATATTATTTAAACAGGAATTTCAAGTATTATTATTATCATAATAGAGAACTTGTGTCTATTTTGAGTTACATTTCTTTTGTCTACAGAGTATTTATTTAAGTCCCAAATTTTTTATATGATGTTCAACTATATTATTAATATTGTTATGTTAACTATTATTGTTAACCTTCAATGTTATAACAACAATAATGACAAGTTTAAGTGCAGATATCCTTTTCTTTCTCGAAGCTATTCATACAAACAATTATGTTTTTGGAAGATAAAAATGCATTGAATATGCTTAAGATACATTCTCTTTATCATTAATAAGCAAGGGGAAGGTGAAATTGTTTTAGACCCTACCTTCGAAGCTCAAAAATCTACTCTCATAAGATTTTTGGAAAAATTATTTGGTTTACAGGGCAATTTTTGATTTAAATTCAAAAGAAATAAAAATTTTCTAAGAGTTTTCGAGATAATAAACTTTTAGAACAATAACCTTAAGATATTTTTTTCTTTTCAATTGAAAACTTCAATATGTAAAGGACTTACTGAAAAAATTTATTGGCTTTTTAAACTTGAAAGTAAAATATTTTGGAAAAATTTTAGCAAAAATTTCTTTATAAAAACGATTATTTTTTACACCCCTC
>JAQFXV010001089.1:0-15503 GCA_034694065.1 Camisia spinifer
CGGTTTCTCCATATACCTAATGGTCAGTAACGATAAAGAAAAATAATGTGAAAATAGTGATTCTGGAGAAATCAAATATAATATAATTAATGGATTTAACTCCTCCACAATACCTGCCTTCGCATTGCTTTTTCATTATAACGAGTCATTAGAACTTTTATATTCCAATTCTTAATTTGTGCTTATGTTTTACTAAAATCCTTTTAACTAATTTAAATCATATTTTACAATTCATTTACTATTCATATGACTATATGTGACAAATCATATGATGAACATTAATTTATGGCATTTATTTCGAACAAGAATTTGCTTCTTCTTTAATAATAAAAAGCTTCAAAAATGATATAAAAAGTTGTGAAATCACGTTTTCAAAGATTGAATTAAAAGTTTGAAAGCTGTTACTTAAATGAACTTATTATTGAGTGAATCGACAAATATTTAATAAAATTAGACTTTAGATTAAAATATATTATACAAAGATATGAACCACTCTCATAACTTACCACTTGTTTCATATCGATGTGATGCTGAAGAGCAGAGAGATCTGTGACATACGGGACTTCAGGACTGGGAGGCGGTGGCACTGGCACTGCCATTGTGTCTATACCTGGAGATAGTAGAAGACCAGATGGCATATCAGTTGTGCTACAAATGCTTCCCTGTAAATGACTTCTATCGCCTAATCTTCTAAGATATCTATCCCTCGCCTGTTCCTCTTCGACTGTTTTGAATGATATGATTATAAATAAAGAGTAAAAATATGAGAAAAGATAACTAACATTTACGATAACTAAGTCTCCAGTGTTGACTATTACGTGAAGATGACTGTAATAATTGTTGTGCCTGTTGGAGCTGTTGACCAGCCGTCGAATCAGAGTTCGATACAACTGATTCTCGATGCAAGTCATTGATGTCAGAAAGCATAGAACCAGTGCTAATACGTCGTGAATAATCGTAGTCAACAGTGCACAGCAGATCTCCGGTCCCTAATTGTGGTGTTCCGTCATTTTTGGCATTTGTCTGAATATCATCTAAAGAACCGGTCGAGTCATGCAGTGATGACATTGAATTCATTTGTGATTCTGGATTGTAGTGGACTTTCTTTAGTGCTTCTAAAACTGTAACCCCATCGGTAAAGACTCGATATGTCAATAGGAATGTGTTGAGAAAGTCAATACTCAGAAATCTTAAGTCAGTTAAACGTTCGAAAAGACGTTCAGGGCTTGCGTAACGAATTTGTGGCAGTTTACATGAGTTTAATGTACGACTAAACCGTATGTCCACATCATCCTTGAATAGTCTTGGGTCGTTTCTATTGCAACATTCAATTAGTTTAATTGTTTGATCACATTTTTCAATACAAGTCAAATTAGATTACCTGATGGAATGAGGCATTGTTACTGAAGATGAGTCACTCATTGTGCCGTGAAATAGATCATTAAAGTGTACGTTATCGATGCACTATTAAAGCATTTTAAACATTTTAAACTTCATTTCATCTTAACTTTTATGGATTCAAACACAAATTTAATCATTCATCTCAACAATTGATCGCTTCATTCGAATTTAATCGAGAAACTTATATTGATAGGATTCAGGAAACTAACTTATCTTACTTTCTCAAAATACCCAAACTTTTTAAACAATATTCAAATCTGAAAGGAATTGATTTCATTTAAATAAGTTATCATTTAAGAAGATTTGAACCGATATTCAATGAATAAGAAAAACATAGCTTAATCTTCAGAAATCATTGAACAAAATAAGTGTTTATCTCTCAAAGTCTGAGAATCACATTTATAGTAAAAGAAACATTCGTTCATAAAATAAATTGAATAACAATGATAAACGAATACATATTTTTGTATACGATATTGCCGTTAAACAAGATCTAAAAACTTATTTTAAAAAATGTATTGCAATGAACTTAATTGAGTTATTTGAAATCAATTAATTGATATTGTATTAATATGAATGGCAAATATGATCAAAATGCCCATATTTCTAGTGAGTGTGAACATAGCAACCATATAAAAGAAGAGATACTTCATTTCGATAAAATGCATGAATGTGAAGGTACACGAGCGTCATAGCTGTTAAAAAATCAATACAATGCTAAGTCTAGCATTGGTTGCATGGTGTTAGAAAACTCTGTTTTCATGCTATTCTATGATGGGTAATACATTGGCTATGCTTTATATAAATAGAATCAGGCTTTAAGCTCACAGAAAGCAAAGAAAGGCGAAAACTACAAATTCCTAATCAACCAATATATACAGCAAACTTTTACGAACGCATGCATTGTTAACTTGTAAGTCGAACATCAATTTCGAACCACTTTTCTAAAATAAATCAATTTCGAACCACTTTTAACAAATAAATCAAATGCACCTTTTATTTCACGTTCATTGAAATCTTGAGAAAAGTCTATTTTGAAATTTCAGACAGAATTATACTTTAAGCTAAAATAAATTTTTCTGAATAATGATAAACAAATTTTTTAAAAAAATAGTATACTTTTGCAAAAAAAATTAAATCCTTCTCAGATGAATCTTAAAATTTTCTCACTATTCAAAAGTTTACAATAAAGCAAAGGCCTAAAAACACTTGTTTTTGTTCTAGTGTTTAGAAAGAAAGAGTGATTTAAGGGGAAAATGCAATTGAAAGCAAGTCCTGAAACTAAATAAAATATTATGATTCGAGTCAATGGCATTCGTGCAATACATAAGTACATGAATCGGTTCTATAAATATCCATTAAAGAAAAGAAAAGAATAAATGAGTATATTTGAAACATGGCTGATAGGGAGGAGCGGTTGAGTAGAAATAGACTTAGAAAATAAGACAAATGAAATGAATGAAAGATCGTGAATTTTGAGAGGTGAAGATAGGAATTGATGTCAGACCTGACTGATATCACTAGTCCAGGCGGCTTTCTCTTGCATTGTAGGCGCCACTAAATGTAAAGTACTCGCGGGTCCCGTCTTTGAATCAATAATGATCTTAAAATCGAGACCTCCATAATCTTTTCCACCAGAACTTATGCCGACAGATGCCGGTTGAACAGCAGCTCCGTATTCACTTGAATGACTTGATGCTGAGCTGAGAGAACCATCTGAAATGACAAAAAGAGCATTTATTATTGATCGCATACTTGAGCGCAAAGAAATATAGAAATTTAGTAACACTAGGAATAAACTCAAGGGAATGCAGGAGAATATAAAGAGAATGTCTTACAATGATTACAAGAGATAGCCTCACCTCCATCGTCAACAGTAAATTGGAACTGATCGTTTGGATCCTCTATAAGAGTTGCTTCAGATAATGGAATTTTTCCAATTCCCTGAATAATAGAAGGCATTTGTTGAATAGCTTTTTATTAGTATTAGAAAAGTTGTAAATTGAATAATAAAAACTTGTTTTAAGCAGAAAACTTTACCTCAAGCAGAGTTAGTTTTCCGCCTGATGTTCGAGTGCATAATAGCATATGATTTGTAAACAAATAGCATTGGCGTACAATTTCTTTTTCACCCCGTAATGTTCCGATCCGTGTTCGCTGTGATTTGGTTTTGTCGCTCCCAATCACCTGAATTACACCACCTTTTCTAATAAATACATTATTAACATCTAGTAATATATCACATCCGCCAACTATTATGCGTTCAATCGCTAAATTATTGCGAATATTCTCTGTTTCACTGACTTCATCGTGCATTTGCTGATCAATATTCAGTAGAAGAATAGAAAATATTTCATTATCGACGCCAAACAAGTCACTCTTCTTCACTATTATTATTAATAATTGGTTTTGGCTCTTATGCAATATAACAATAACTATATTATAAAACCCAAAACTTTGAAGGAACTGAAATGTTCAACAAATGAATTTAAGCAGAAAATAGAGTTTTGGAAAGTTTTTTAGCGGAAATCCCTTGAGGTGAGGAATTGAAAGGAAGTTTAACCCTTAAAATGTAGAGTTCTTATCCATTATCATTCTCTGATTAAAAAGTTTGCTGAAGTTTCAAACGAGAAGCAATTATCAGAGTAACTTGTTTGAGGTCGAAATGATGGTTTCAATACCAAAATGAAATTGAAATTGAATTTATATGAAAAATTGATTAAACATAAAAAAGAAGTCGTTGAGCTGAAAACACTTTTATATTAGTTTGAAATTTGTTTCATACTCTTGAGAGCTCTTCAAGTTTGATTCTAGCGTTTTCCAAACTTTTTCTTTCAACATGATTGTGCGGCGTATGAGCAAGTAATTCATGCAATGTTATAATATAACGCGGGACCTGCAAATGCAATTATCATCAGATTGCATTATTGATCCGCTTTACGAGCTCTTACCTGATGCATTGGATAAGTCAAAAATGTCTCCAAAGTTCTTCCTAAATAAAAAAGCCAAACTTGATTAATGATAATTCTGTTCAATTAATCATCAAAAATTTTTTCCTTTAACTTTCTATTATTGATTTCCGAATTGAAAAACTTAATCAATTTCATTGTATAGCTTAAAATTTCTATTGAAAATTATTAAAATATTTTAGTTCAAAGATTTGTCTTAAGAAATATTAGTATAAATAATTTATGCTCTAAGAACTTGTGCTAAAGAGTAAAACTCTTTGTTTATTTTTCTTACAAGCTGGTATTTTTGTAATCATCTCAAGACGAATAGAAAAATTTTGCCAACTTTCATTTTAAAATTTTGATTTATCTATTATTCAAACATATTTTGTATAAAAATCAATTCAATTGTACTTTGATAGGCATTATTATCATCTTTCATGTGGTTAACCTGAACAACATTTCGTAATGTTAAGACTCATAATAATACTTGAAACCTGTCAGAAAACATGATTTATACAGAATTCTTTTGGATGACATTGAAAGGAAATTAAATTATGATACCTTTATTGCTGATAAGATAAGAGGAAATATTTATAAATAAAAAGTTGGGACAAATAAGTTCATTCACAGTAATTTACGCGTTGCTACACATAAAAATATTTATAAGCAACTGAAAATCGATTCCAAGAGATTATTTATTTATCAATCCTTGATGTTTACATCGGGCAACTTAAGTAGTCGGCGAGCCTGAGCCCGAGCTTTTATGGGTTGGGCAAAGTGTCAGAAATTTCGGGTGGGTTGAGGTACTCATCCTGAAAAGCCCAACCCAATAAAAAGCCCGAAATTTTAATAATACTGAATTTAAAACTTTCGGATGAGCCAGCTTTTTACGGCTTTCAGGCTCGTGCAGGTTGGATAAGTGACGAAGAAAATCGGGTGAGTTTGGGCCAAGATTTTTACTGGTCTAATTAATTCTAAACGGATGCCTGCGAAGCAAGTTTCTAAAGGTTCGCCCATTTGTTTAAACTTAAAACATGAATCACTATAATTAATGACCTAATAAGATAATAGCTATTTAAATTGATTTGTTCTCTGTGCGCATCAGTGATCGATACAGAATGACTTGGAATCGATTGAACATTTCAGCAAATACTTAGCTTATCGCTATATTTGTTTCAATCAAATTAATTTTGTATTTGAATCACTTATCATTTATTTTATTTGCAAATAAGTTTTGAAAATTTTAAAAGAATCAGTATTGAGACAATTCTCACTTTTAAATCTGCTTTTATTGTCTCTTTGTTTTTATCGAAGAAAATTTGAAGTCAAGATATCGCTGGTTTGAGAAGTGGTTTATTACTCAACTAGTAAATGAAGTATAAAGCTGTCAATTAGGAAACTCAATGATTACGATTAGAAGTGATAACTATCCGACAGTTAAGCTCTCTATTTAGTTCGCTGTAATAGATGTGAGCAACACATGTGCTTTGCAATACATAAACATTCGCATTGAAATGAGAATCTTTATAATTAAAGCTCAAATCTTTTAGTATTGAATCAATTATTCACATAAATTTATAATTCGGTTTATAAAACATTATCCAACTTTTCATTATTTCGAAAATTACTAATGAATAACAGGGTTCACATGTATTAGACTGAAGAAAATCATGAAAGATGAGCTTAATAGAAAAATTATGATTTATTACAATTCATTAATATATATTGATATTGCATTCGGATTTATTTTGACCGTTTTCTTGCAGATCACGCTAACTCATAATATTTGATGTTTTCGAAGCGAACGATTTATTTTATTATCTTTTATTTCCATACGACAAGTTTGGACATAAGGGAAGGTTTTTTTTATTACTGGAAGTGCGAACTTTATCTTAATTACAAATGAGACAATGGCATTACATTTAGGTTTTGGCCTTTTGTGTTTAATTTTCTAATAGAAAATTCTGATTTTATTAACCAAATTGATCTCAAATTTGTAATGAAGGAAAAGCCGCATTTTCAATGATAAAATTTTTTTCCCTTAACTTTTTCCCATAAATTTTTTTATGTCTTAATTTCTCGATTCATTCTTGGAATTTAAGTGAAAATAGAATAAAACTTAATGAATATTATTAAAGTCGCAGAAAAGATTTAAATTCTAGTACATTGTCTTAAAATACAATATAAGTTATGTTTAAATTTTGCATCTGTTTATTATTTTCGCGTATTTAATGAGATTCGAGTTCTTTTACTTCAATAAAAACTAATCTTTAGATTTGATTTTTATTAAGTCATATTGTGTTAGAGTTATATTGTGTTGAATATTTCAAACTGAAAGGGTTTAACCATCTAATTCAAAAACCTTTCTGGGCTAATCTACAAATATTTCTATAACTTTAAGTTGAATCTTATTCTTTAAACGACTAAATCTCACATTAAATTCTTTATTTTTGAAAATTATTCCTATATTTACATTCATTACATTAATGCAAAAGTGATTTTAAATAATACCATTACTAAAACTTATCATTATTATAAAATATGTCTTGTCAATAATATCGAACCTGAACAACGTTATAGAGTTCAAAATATTCAACTCTAAATTAATAATAAAAAATAAAAAATTCTCTTCAATAAGTTCTTATTTAAAATTTTAATTTAAAAGAAAATTGATATTTCGATTTCTTTTTGAAATCTATTTTTGTTGTTACTTTAGGACAAAATTTTGGATTAAATACAATAGAAGTATAGGTTAAACTAGTGTTGTATCAGTTTCTATTCAGTTAACTGAAACAACACTAGGTTAAACCTGTACCCAAATTTTTCTAATGCATACAAATAGATTGAGAGCAGTTTTGCCAACAAATTAGAGCTACATATGATAGAAAGTGAATTAAAAAAGCAAACCTTGTAGCAAAGATTTCTCTTCAAGCCTTCTCAACATTCCTGCAAATTTTTCTCTCTGTTTGCATTCCGCCAGAACTTGTAAACTGAAGTGATGATTGCGTACATATTCTTGATATATACATAGCATAGGCAGAAGCATATCGAACAGGTCTCCTATACCGTTGGGATAAAATGACAAGAAAAAAGTTGCACATGAAAGTTAACATGAAGTTATCTAAGCTCTACGTGTTGTGCTTTCAGTTACACTCAACCATACCTAATACCAATGTTGGCCAACATTCCATTCTAGCTGTCAATCCTTTTAAAAATATTTGATGCAAAAACATAACTGTTTCTGTATTGAGAAAAATTGAATTCACTTCATCGTGAGTACAGGGAGGCTTCTGAGAACTTGCGGCCATTTTAAATGGTCTCAAGAAACATGACACCATCAGATGTAACTGTTCGAGATATTCCTCTTCAGCTTCAACCATACGAAAGACCAAACTTTATTAATGGAAAAATAAATAGAAAATAGGTTATGTCGACCAATAATATTAATTGAATCAATGATTCATAATATGAACTATAAATAAATAATATGCTATGCATTGCAATATAAGCTGATAATAATATATTCTGTCTTTTCATGATAATAGTTAATCATTATGATTGGAAATGTTAATACAACGTTAGGGTATTGTTTAACTAATAATATTATTACTATTATAATGTATGCTAAGCTATGTTTCACTTATTTTGTTGTTGAGGGTATTGTCATATTATAGAAGTATGAGTTATGTTGAATAACACACCTGTTTCTCTTCCTCATGTTTTCTGCATGAGGAGAATTGATGTATTCGACTACAATTTGTTTCCATCTTCTTCTGCAAAGCCAACCGCGGAAAAAACTCTGGACTTTCTTTATTTTTCTGATTTCTTCACTGTCTTCATCAAGACTTAAGCTTCGATTTGGTGTTAGTCTCCATTCACGCTTTAAAGCACACAACTGAAATATTTTATTTTTTCTTCATTTTCTTCATAGCAAAGTATCATATCATAGCTTAACAATCGTTTCGAACTTACCTCTGCCCTCAATTTCTTTATTTCCATTGTTAGTTCTTCGCATTGCTGAGTGTATTGCCATTTCGCAGTTTTTTCGCTCTCAACGATTTGAACTAAATGTAAATGCTTTTGTTCTAACTCTTCTTTTTGTAGCACAATTTTACTAAAACTAATCAAATAGAGAAAAGCACTAATCAAAAAGAGCTATGAATGGGTGTAAACCTACTTAATTGAGAATACATGTACACTAATCATGAATATATGAATTTAATTTATCGAAATTATAGAGTGAGAAATATTTGCCAACAAAACGATTATGTGTTAGATATAATCATAGATGAATTTGTTTAAGATTGAACAAAAAAAGAATAAGCATACCTGGCATTATCAATTGCATGTACCCAAGCATTGCATTCCGTCTCATTCTCAGCTTTCAGTTCGTATTGTTTCGACCCCTCTTTGCGATATGTTATTGTGAAAAAATGCTGAAGAAAAAAGAATGTGAATAAAACATGAGCAGTGACTAAAAAATATTCATCCAAACGAAATATTCTGCAAATTATGGAATTTGGTGTTGATAAGTTCACTCATATATTTTAAATATTGATCTCTTATGATGAAAACGGAAAGTGAAACATATCTTTTGTAATATTGTTTGAAACATTAGGAGAAGATGTTTGTATTGCATTTTGAGAGGAACTGTTACACTGTGTAAATATAATGCTTGAGGCGTTGATTCATCAATTTTTTCTTAAGAGACATGCAGTGTAAGTATAAGTACTGTATAAGATAGGAATACTTTTATAAAAGAAATTTCAGTTGCGATGCAATATCATTGATGAAATCAAGATTATATTGGAGTGCAGAATACTGACTACTATTATAAATAGAGCTGTTTTTACCTATATAACTATACCTTTACACAATGCTATAAAAATAGAAACTGTGGTAAGCGATCGATATTTTGGATTCAAAGTATACTCTGCGATAAGATCATTCTGCTTTCACATCAATACATTTATGGTTAGATTTTTCAAACCATGCAACAGGTGCTGCATCTCTACTATTTCTTCTAAATTATCAAATCATTCCAATTTCATAATTATTACTTCAAATGCATTTTTATGTCACGCACGGATTGCATTACTTTTTCAATAAACTATTGTATTCCAGTTCAAAAAATATCATTGTTTATATCAATTTATAAATGTTAGAACAAAAAATAATCCACAATTCAATTCAGTGCACATGTAACTTATGAAAGTACATGAATCTTGGAATTGTCTAAACTCAAAATCAATTCAATAAAATGTTTATTTCATAATTAGACTCCACTTTCGATAGGAAAAGACTGGTATTTTTGGTCTTATAAAAGAATTCTCATTCGAAAAAATTACTTTTGGATAGTTTCCAAATGATAGACAAATCAATATATTATAAGATAGAATCACTAAACTTTATAATAATAATTTTTAAATCTTTACTCCCAATAAACTATATGTTTCATTTATAAGAATAAATTCTAAACTTACTACAAGACAAACAGTCATAAACTTGAGTATTTTCTCAGAAGTGTATTGAAGTATATTGTTATTATTTGCTTTACAACTATTGAGTTTCTCAAGTATAGGCATCAAATCATCCAAATTTTCTTGCAAAAAATATTTGATTTCAAATTTTACAATTACTTCCAAATATTTCACAAATTAAATTTTAAACTTAGAATATCTATAGATTAAATTAAATTTCAGTTCACAAAATAGCCAAAATATCCTCAAACATGTAATTATTGAAATCAATCAAAATACTGAATATATCGATTGAAATAAATTTTGAGTTAATTCAATCGAAATCACACGAATACTTTTTTAATAATATTGATTTCATAAATTATAATTGAAATCTGGGGTTTCGGTAATGCAACTGTTAATCTGTTAATTAAGTATTTTCAGTATTTCTGTTGGTCTAAAAATTGATGAAATCCATTATTTTAATTCCATTCCATTCCATGGTATTTATTTTTTAAGAATTCAAAAATATTCGATCAAAATGCTGTTCAACTTTTTCTATCTTTTCCAAAATAATCATGATAAAGATTTCTTCGACATAATCTATTTTTATCAGCGAACATATTTAGAATCCAATAGTGTTACCAATATTAATAATTTACGGGAATATAAAATATCTCAGTGAGTGGGCATTTACTTAAGAAAGAATAAAAAATGGAGATTTTCCTGAGATAGGATTCGCACACGAATGCAGAGAAAATCCAGCTTAAGGTATTTGAAGCATTGATTTAATGCATGAGTCAATTGCACGCCAATCACTTGGAAAATTGATACTGAGATTATTTGTCGATTAAATCAAGGAATAAGTTTTGAGTCTTATTCCGCATTTCAAACAACAGTCTTCCTTCAAAGTCTCATTTGAAATTGCACTCAATAAGTTGAGGTGTAGAACAAATATTGAGAATGTACCTCTTGAAACGTGAGGTCTAATTGGTGTACACATCAATTTTATAAGCAAGATTTTCTCAAATATTTTATTTTCAATTTAAAAAAATCAAGTTTTTCATTTTAACTTTCTTCAAGCCTTTAAATATTTCTATGATAAAAGTTGATTTGTGAATAAATATTTATTATCTCGAAAACTCTGATATTTTTAATTTCTTTTGAATTTTTATCTAAAATTCTGAAAACCAAAGTAAATTTCCAGAAATCTTGGAGAGTGGGGTCCGGTTTTTCAGCATAGAAGGTAGGGTCTTAAAACGCTTAAGACATAGTTTAATTTTACTCTCAAACTAATAAAACACCATAATATTAGTACCGTTTTTACTACTCAATGGATTTTTGATTCTTATTAATTTTTTTTCTTTAATTTCAATTCAAAATACAAAGAAATCTGCACTTTAAATAGAGAAAATGAGATTCCTAAAAATGTTTGATCATTTAATTAATTTCTTTGTGATTTTAGGCTAGAAATATTTATTATTACAATTATAAACATATTGAAAATCCTAAAACCAATGTAACAATAGTATGTCTATTCGGCTTTTCTATGAATAATTGACAAATTTCTAGAAGAGGAAACTTAGTTCTTAGACAAATGATTTTTGATAAATAAATTTTTGTGAGCAACTAGTCTTAGATTGAGTCAAATTTACTCGTGAGTCTTCTATTGAATTAAATAACTTGATTGCCCAAAACATTAAAGTAACTTAAATTGAAATTTTACAAATTCTCATTTGTATATTACAAACATCAAACATAATGATGTTTGGGATAAAGCTTTAGAATGGTTTCACTATTTATGAATATTTAATATTACAGTAACCTGTATTCTCAATGGTCTATTAGAAAAGAGGAATAAGTCTGAGAAACTGATTTATGATTTATCTCATAAATTCACAATAAAATATTTTGAATTAGTAACACATCATCGAGTTATAACAAATTTCAAATCTAATCAAAAGGATAGAACTTTATGAGACTCGTGAGTTTTCTGGAAATGAAACCATTATTTACAGTTCATGTAAATTAAGATCTTGAAATAATCAAAAATAAAAATAACTTTGCATTCATTAAAATTATAAACATAATGTTTTCTTCCTCTTGCAGCTGAAAAAGCATTATTGAAGATCAAACCAAATTATACAAACTTAATAAATGAATTCAACACATTTCACAAGTTTTTTTATGATTAATTTGAACTTTGATCAGTGAAAATAAATTTTAAAACCAGTTTTGTATTGAATTTATGCTCATTAATCAAAGTAATTTACAATTTTTTGAAGATTAAAATATCAACAAAAATAAAATAAATTCTCTTTCAAAGAATTTCATAAAGAGTTATTCAAACAATTTCTATTCATTTTAACAACAGTTTTTTTAGAAAATAATAGCAAAATATATGGTTCCATAATTTTTTAAACTAACTTCAAACTAACCCAATTTATTTGACTTACAAAGTATTTGATTTAAACAACTTATTTGAAACTACTTTCTCAGACAGCATGCGAATGATTGACAAATATTTTCGAAAACGATTCTTAATGTTCAGCAAATAGGGTTCACGATATGGATTCATTGTTTTAATAATAGATTTTCAGTTAATACAAAAGAAAAATGAAGTCTTATCATTATGAATAAGAGTTAGAACTTTTGGCTTTTCGAAACATTTGATTTATATTTTAGTCTTACATTAACTATTATTCCTTAACTTTTTCTTATATATTATATATTGATGAATGAATATAAAGAGTGAAATGCTTGGAAACCCCAAAAGTTCTATTGATTGCGATAAATATTTATTTTACTTCTTATAATTTATAACAGCTATCAGTAATTATTGTATAGCTATTACTAATTCAAATTCTGTATATTTTAGTGCTCATTCATAAGCAATGATAGCTTTGATCCTTTTTCAAAAATATTTGTAAATTTATGAAAAATTAAAGAAATTATATTTGAAGCCATAATTGCAAAAATGCCATCATAAAAATTGAGCATTAATGATGAGCATACAAAACATGATTATTAAAATGATGTGAATTACATGATGACTATTAAAATAAATACAAAAATTGAGCCCTTTGTGATATTTGACAAACTAGTATAAAAAGATATAGGATAATAAAGTTTAAATGACAATTTTTGTATGACTGCTATGCAAAGAATTTTGGACAGAATTATGTTGACTCCTTTGACTGGTGCGCAGCTCTGTATTTAATTTGTGCACACGATAGGAATTTAGCGAATAAACAATTATTTGGGAAATGGTATGTAATACTATTACGACCGATAGAAACAAGATAAATATGTTATGCAAAGCAATGCGACAATCAAACTATAGTTGGTTAATAAAAGAAATTTTTCATATGATTAATGCTTTATTGGCTATACTCATACTCATGTATAAACATCATATGATTGTAAATCAAATCAAATTGTGATTATAAATAAATAAATGGGTTAATAATACTGCAATTTTCAGATATTCTTAAATTCAATCAAGTTCTTAAGCCATTACATTCTTGGTTGAAACGATTGAATCATTTCATAGAAAGAAGACTTTCTATAAGAAAGAATATATGATTAATGGAATATCAAATTAAATAAAAAACTGTTAACTCATTTGGAAATTATTTGAAAAAAGAGTACAATATTTCCTCTTAAATGTAATTCAATATTATTGATCCGAAAATATGAGACAAACACTGAGAATAGAGTAAAAGACAACTAAACAGTTACTGCCTTCCCATCTGTTCAATTAATGATGTGTTATGTGTTACCCTTCAAGCTATACTGATATGGCGTTAATGCAGAATTGATAAATCTGTGAACTCTATCACTCAACAATTACAAGTGTTATGTTGTTTCGCATCACGTCATCTCGCTTTAGGCCTTTTTTTATCAATTTTTATAGCAATTTATAATTCTAGACTGAAATTCAGAAAATTTAGCGAAACTTTTAGAAATAAGCCAGTATAGTATCTAAACTAGCATTCAAATAATTAGGAAAAAATATGTCTCAATTTTGGGGAAGAAGTTTAAATCTCAATTTTTTGGATTCAAGAGTTATAAGTAATTCATATAAAAACTTCAAATGCATATTTGTATTGATATTCTTTTACTTTAATATTATAGATCAGGTTAATTATATTCATCTCCTATTCTATAATTAATCTTTTAGTCTAATATATAACTTAATATCAACAGAAAAGCTTATTTCTTTTTTGAATTTTACCATTAGTCCGAATTCTCATTTTGAACAAAATACTCTCAGAAATATAGAGAAAGGGAAATAGATAGTGAAAATTGCTTTTATCGATTAATTTGCTATCACTTCATAGGCTTCAAAACATTTGTATCACGTTTTCATAATTTCGTTTGAATTCTTTTTATGGATCATTTCTCGCTCTGAAGTTTTTCAATTTGATTTTGTATCAACTCTCCCGTTGGATACAAATAAAATTTTAAAATATGCTTTAGTCCCATTTGAACTAAAAATTTATTGACTTAAATATAGAAAATAGTTTAGAAGTTCTGTGGACTAAAGAACCAATACTAAAATCTAATATTATCCTTATTGCTTGTCAACTAATACTCATTAGTTAACAGTTCAATATTATTGGGATGTTCGAGACTGCAGCTCGAGCTCATGTTACCAGATATAGTAGCTATTGTTTTACAAAACCATTGCATATAACAGAAATGATTGTCTAAGTCTTACCTATAATTCATAAAATAAATGGAATGCTATCGATTATTTTGGAATTTATTGAGACAAGACTTTGGAGTTGAGAACCAGAATTTTTGGTGAATTCCAATCTTAAGCAATGGATTTGAAGATTGGTTAAATTATTTTTGCCCAAATATCGCGAAAACTAGTGAGATGTTAACTTAATATTATATGCCTAAAGCGGACCCAATATGGATCTTATTAAGTTTAGTCATCCAAAAGATTTATTTTGGTCACAGCGCACAAAATAAAATTCTACTAAACTCTCAATATATAAGTTTATTTCATACTGTAATTGTATGTGCTTTTTAATGTGCCGACGAGTATACTCATAACTATACTCATAACTATACTCATAACTATACTCAACTATCTATTAAACATATCACACGATTATAGCTCGAGAAAATCTGCTTGCTTTGGGTCACTTTCCAATTCATATCAAATTACTTCTAAAGTCAGTCGACCTTAATTAGTAGACCAATTCATAAATAACTAATCTAAACAAATAATCATAGTTTTGCACAAAAAAGTGCATAAATTATTTTCATATAGATTTTCATTTGATTGCAAAAATAGTCTGCGAATGAAATATTATTTAACGAATGGAAACAATACTTATTCTTAATATAGGATTATATTGTATTTTAATCAAATTCGATTTATTTTTCAATCTTTTATTTGGCATCGAGTGAAAAGAGTTCTTTTATGAGTTTAGTAGCGAATCAATGGATAGCTGAACTATTTAATCATCTATATATTAATAATATAGAGTAATGTCTGTCAGTCTATGCAGTCAAGTTGTGAACACTATACCGTAGAGAAAAACAAATTAAATATTGGTGATCAGTATGACCCAAAGGTGACCACTGGGTTTTAATTTTGAAAAAAAGACAAGTGGTCAAACTAGGTCTAAAAGTTAGTCCGCTACTGAGTAAATATTTTTTATCTATATTAATG
>JAQFXV010001090.1:0-15475 GCA_034694065.1 Camisia spinifer
TAAGCACAAATTTTTGAGTTTTGATCAATCTAATGGTCGCATAGATTAATGCCAAATCGAAAATATGTTGGTCTGACTACCTCAATTCGCACCGTTCCCTAGTAAGAACTAAGCATCTCTTATTTGTAAAACATTATTCTACATCAAATTCACACCTATGTTCAGACACCTATGTTCAGACTTCACTCAACTTTAGAAACTTATAAACATATCTTAATTAATTATTTTTCCAATTGTACAGAAATGTGTTACAATCAATAATTCAAAGATAACTGCTGTATACAATTTTAAGTTTGGAAGACCTAAACAGTGATTTCACAATTTCATTCATTACTCAATCATTCAAAATGCAAGAAGTTTTAAAACTATAGTAATTGTTAAAATTATATGCATATAACTAAATATGAGCTCTCAATTATCTTTTATAACAAAGTGAATTGCGCTCGAGTTGACATACGTTGAGTTAAATTCATGTATTGATTGAAAAGTTATGATAATCTGTAAGCTAGAACTCAAAATTGTTTTGTATCTGAGTTAATAAAGAGCATAAGAGCGCAAACCTTTCCTAAACGTCAAATCAGTGATTGGAGTAAAAGTTGATATTACAATAACTTTTGCACTAAAAACGTGACACATTTCATAAGAGAAAGAAAAAAAGTTAACTCAAGCAATAATTCATTTTCCATCATAACATGTTAGAAAAGAATCAATAATATGAAACATTTGCTTCTGTTTTGATTCGTTCTCTTGTTGTGCACATATATTTAGGAGGAGGCAAATGTTGCGCCAGGTTTTGACACTTAACCGCGCATGAAATTTGGTCTGTATTGGGCTAATGCCTGATATTTCAATTGCTATATCGGGAAATTGGCAACTTTTGGCATATACTTTGGTATATACTAAAGAGTAATAAGAGTGTATGTCTTGTATGGCTATCGCTAATAACTCAACAGCATTGAAGAGTAGGCATTCAATCAGCGGTGTAACTATCCATATAAACGCACCGCTTGTTTATATCTAATAATTATTTACATCAGCACAAGTGTTGCACAACACACACACACATGCAGTTACACACAGTTATCGCAGTCAAACACACACTCACTCACACACACGATCAGTGAGTTGAAGTTAAAGTTAAGTATTAGTCTAAACGCCATGCCTTCCGAATTACATTCCGCAACGTCAACTACTTCAACATTGAATTCATCAAACGTCAATCGTTTTCACGCTGAGTCGACCACCAATTTTGTTGCAACACCTGCTGAATGCAACAGCAGTGCCGCAAGTAATTCTTTAAGTAATAGTTCTGCTGCACTCACAGCAACTTCATTTCTGGAATTACCCAACACTTCTGCGGCTGATTTAGCTGCTGTGGCTGCTGCTTATGATTTTGCGGGACTGACTGCTGCCGCAAACTTTCATCGCTCACATTCACAGTCCCATCACAGTCATACTCATCCACATCAACCCTCAACAACTTGCACTCCATCATCGTCTGCAACATCTTTTGCTGCCGCGTATTTAAGTGATTGTGGTGTTGATAACTTCTCTAATGGACTGACCAGTTGGGAAGCAGCACATCAATCGGCGGCTGCATTTGCCGCTGCATCGCATTACCATCACGGACACCAAATCTCAAGTTTTGCTCCTCATTGTGATCTCAGAACTGCTTTTGCGATTACAGTTCCTTCAAGTTCTTCATCTAATTGTGCGGTATCTGTAACTGGAGGACCAGTTTCTGCAATGACTGTGCAAAGAGTGACAGGTAGTGCTCGTGCTAATAGTGCCACCAGTAATGCTAGTCTTCCTCATCAAAATGCTAACAGTTCTTCATTTATAGCAAATGGAATTTCGTCTAATTTTTCAATCAGTGGTAATAGTATTTCTCATAAGACATCTAAACCAAGACGTCGTGTGGCGACAATGGCTCAGAGAAGAGCTGCGAATATCAGAGAGAGAAGACGAATGTTTAATTTGAACTCAGCTTTCGATAAGTTAAGAAAAAAAGTTCCCACATTTGCTTATGAGAAAAGATTATCTCGAATCGAAACTCTGAGACTCGCCATAATGTATATCGCATTCATGACTGAAGTCGTCAAAGGAGGTAAAGATCCGTGTTTTGAGCCAAGAATTCCACTCCACCCGACGGGTACTTTTCAAAACCATCATCAGGAGAGGGATCACATCTGGAATGGAAATCACTATCCATTCAATTCATTTTCAGAATCCTTTCAGTCATCCCGATATTAATTTATTTCAAACAAATTAATCTTCAAGTATTGATTGTTTGAATGATAGTTTACTTCGAAATCATAATTTAATTGTAATTCTTGTTTATTTGAAGGAAAAATAGCATCCGTTCTAAGAGTGTGCGTTCGTGAATGTTATCTTTTTCTAGTTATTTAACTTCTTTCATCTCTTGTAAGTTATCTTATTTCAAGTATTCCATCAATAATTTATATAAGAATTGGATCCTATATTTGAATAATAATCTAATTGTTGTAAATTTGATCTATAACTCTGTATTAGTTTAAGTTGAACGGAATAAAAGGCCGGGTTTTGTGCACATAACTGTTTGAGTACAGCTATTTTCTAATTAGACTATTATTTAGATAAAGATATTTTGAATTATAGGACTTATATTAAAGTTCAATAAAATTTGTGACATTTATATATGAAGTGGAAGTAATATCTTAATCGACATCTGCATTTCAAATCCTCTTATAAAGGGATGATTTGCTTTGCCTTTTTGACTACAAAAGCGCTAAAGACTAATCACATATTCGAGCTTTTATGCTACATATGTTTACGACATGAAAGTTCTAGACCTATATATTAAAAATGTGATTCACTGAACTTGCAATAACTTATTGCCATTTTTTCCACCACACTTTCAACATTACGAGCAGAGGATTTCAATAAATTTGATATTTATTCTCTTGATTGAAAAAATAATATCAATTGTTTACAATTAAATAGTATGATATTTACAGATTAGAGTATAGGTTCAGTCAATCTTTCATTATTCCATTCGTTTAGTTTACAAATACCTCCTGAAAGACAACTTCATTGCATAGTAAATATAGAAAAACGTTTTTTCCAAAAAATGGAATAAAATAATTTCTTTTGTGATAATTCTGGAGCTCTAAGTTTGCCAATTGAGCACTTTATTGATTATGATTGTTTTTATGGAGAGAAGTATTGGAAAGTTTGGTCTTCAATCACTTTTGACTCGAATGGTTTACATAGAATTGCATACAATATAATAAAGTCGTAATACTATGAGTAGTGCACGTGTTGGTCAAACTGCATAATATGTAGCGATTGTATGGATAAGTTGTCAGGATTTCATTTCCGTTTTGATGACTTACTTTTTTATTTTGTGCAAAAATCACCCAAAAATCACTTGAAGGTCAAGTGGAAAACGCCGCTTGAACTAAACCACATTATATTTAATATAATTTGGATCCGAAAAGCAGCTCTGCTTCGAAGCTATTGATATGATAATTAAGCTGTGGGTAAAACTACACCTGCACTGGAATCCCGAACGCTTGCCATTTAGTTAATATTCTACTGCAGCCTATAATCCGAGCCGTCAACTGATTTACAGTATTAGTTGCGTGAATGGCTTTCACGAATCGACGCTTTATTTAACACACAGAGCATATAAACTGATTCATTCTATTTTTTGTATTGTACTAATGTTGAGCTCAAACCTTCCTCAAAGGTTACAACCTTTGGGTCTTAATATTGAGCTACAAAAGCATAGAATTGTCACTAAATCATAAGGCAAACAATTTAATTTGTTATGGTCTGAACAAACGGGGTTTTGACATAAATTTGAAAATAATTGATCACAGAATAAGGTTCACTAATTGTTTCTTTACTGCAGTCAACTTTCAAAATTGAATTATTACTCAAACAAACTCTGTGTCTATTAAATCAAAGGCGTATCACTTGCTCTAAATGTTTTAATGCCTTTTTTGTGAAGAAATTATTTGCTTTTCTCTAAACTCAAACTTCGTAAAAAAGTATTTATAAACAGCTGAATAGAGGATATAATAGAATAAACTGATTGTAGGTTTAAGTGGAGGACAACTATGGAATATTACGACTGCTGTCAGAAGAAAAAATACTTTAGAGAAGGCTTTCCTCTATTACAGCGATCGGAAACTGATTTCAACTAAAAGGCCAGAAACCCTCCAAAATTCGAAGAGAAAAAAGTGAGAAAATTTGATTTTCATACTAGATTTTTATTAAAATAAAGCTCTCATTTCACAGAATTATTAGAGAAAACCTTTTAGAATTTTAGATTCAAAGGCTTTTATTAAGAAGGGCCATAAAAAAGGGCCGCTTCTTACTGATCATTTTCTATCACATTGTCGAGAATACATTTTGGTTATGAATCAGCTTTAGGAGAGAACAAAGAATTATTTGCTTTGAACAATATGATGTTTTCAAATAAACACTAGAATCTTGGATTCTTTATACATATCAATCGTTGACATTCAATAATTTCTCAATACAAGTGTTTATTGTGCTGTACAGTCGGAACATTTTCGATTCTTAATCTGTTTGCTAATTATTTATAAGACTTATTGCTAACCGTAAAGTCAAATAATAAGTCTACGAGTTTTTTTTATTAGATTCAAGTTTTCATTATATAACTATATCAAACTTATCAAAAACAATTACTAAATCTTATTACTAAATAGATTCAGAATCGGATTTTATATGACTAGTCAGTTGACTAAAGTGTTAAAATTTAGATTTAAAAATAAATTAGAATTCAGTGCTATTCATAAAATATAATTTAATTGGTTTTCCTTAATTAAGTACACTTTTGTAGACTATATTCTCAGTAATTCAATTGCTTAACATTAAAATTTTTCATGATCCTCAAAGGATACCAGTTTCAACTGATCGAGTCAGCCAAATAAAATTTTAATTTTCATATATTTATCCAAAAATATAGAAAGCTTTAAATAGGTAAATCAAAGTAAGGACTATAGTGCTGAATATGGCCCATAAAGCTAAACAAATTAAGCTTTGAGATCTTAGGGGAGAGTCAATCAAGTACTTCAATGGTGGTCTTATATATCAGAGCTATATATCTACTTCTGTATAAATAACTCAAAAATCCATTTATCATATGATTCAATGAGTGAAATTTCAAAATTGAGTGTAATTTTTTAAGGTTGAATTTATAGCTTATTTAAATCCTAATGAAGAATATTTTAAAAAGAAAATTATAATTTTTAACTTTTTCGAATTCATTATTTAGACATCATTCAATTTTATCATAATAAAAAATTTTTGGTCAAATGAGAATTCACCATGCTAGTTATTGTATCAAAATTAAAGACTTTGACTCACAGTCAGACAATTTTCCGTAAGCTTTAAAGAGCTTCAGAATCCAGAGTCAACTGAAAGGCAATTCTAAAGCATTACAAAATGTATTGAAAGTCATGCGCATTAACATGTTATTCATTTGAATTGAGACATGTGTTCATCAAAACATTAGCTTCAAAATAATGTTAAGCTTATTAAAAGTTATTTAAATCATTATTAATTTGTTTAAATAATTATTTAATGTTTAATTTATTTGATTATATGAAGTGATGGCGAACATAAAGACTATAAATACAAGTGAATTATGGGATGAAATACAAAAAATTCCAATAAAACCAAATCAAAAATTAATTCATAGCAAAGATTATTACGATCTCAACAAAACTCAATGCAAAGTATGTTTTCATTTAACAATTGAATTATTATTTTCTTTAATTATCTATAATTTATATGAATAGTCAGTTCAAAGTATAGCCAAAGCACACATCGAATCATTTGATTTTATGATTGAAGAGGGATTACAAAAAGGAATTCAGGTTTACATCTATTTATTTATTTATTAAATCTATTTTTCAATTATTTATTGTATTTTTTACTTAAATTATAATTATTTTAGAATCTGAGACCACTTGAGTTCGAGTTAACCACTAAAGAGAGGATTAGAATCCAAATCATTGTAAGCTTTTATTTTTGAATTGTTATTCAAATCAATATTTGAATCAATTATTATTATTACTAATAAATGAATATTAATTAATGACTAAAGGATTGTGCGGTTTATAACCCAGTCGTTAACAAAGAGTGTCAAACTAGAAATCCTCATCTCTTCCCTTCTGAGGTATACTTTTTTAATAAATGAACATTTAATTGTTTTGTTAAACTTTTATTATTTTGGTTAACTTTTAGTGTCGAATGAGAGGCACTTCATATAAAGGTAAACTTCATCTCACAATTTCGTGGAGTATTGACGGAAAAATGCAGGAAATCATAGAAGAAGTTATTGGGGAAATACCTGTAATGGTTAAGGTATTAATTGATTGATTAATTTGAGCCTTTTTTAGCATTATTTGAAAATACAGGCGAACACAAATACTGTGAATTGAAACTTATCCAAACTCAGTGTTAGAACAGATTCCGCTTTACCTCAAAACTAACCTAATCTGGAAAATGAAAATTATCTAATTTTTCAGTCAAGTCGATGTAATTTAAAAAACTTAACGCCAAAACAGTTGGTTCAACGCAAAGAAGATGCTGAAGAATTTGGAGGTTATTTTATTCTTAATGGAAATGAAAGAGTTATCAGATTATTAACGGCTCAGCGAAGAAATTATGTAAGTTTCATATCTATATATATTAAATACAGATTATATTATGATCGGCAATAAATAGCTATTATTTATTGTTAGCCGTTAGCCATTACTCGAAAATCATGGAAAGAAAGCGGACATCTATTTTCAGAATACGGTATTTCAATTAGATGTGTGAGAAGTGACCAAATGGGAGCTGTAATTATCATATTATATATTCATTTTTCAATCAATATTTGATTATAAGTTTATTTGATTTTCAAGAATATGATTCTTCATTATTTAACTAACGGAACCGCAAGATTGAGATTCTTTTATGAAAGACAACCCGTTTATTTGCCATTAATTATGATTCTTAAGTCATTATGTGATGTTTCCGATCAATTCATTTTCAATGAATTAATGAAAGGCAAAGAAAACGACACTTTTTTCAAAGGATGTGTGACTAATATGTTGAGATTAGTTCAGGACGAAAACCTCTATACTTCTAAACAGATTAAGAAATATATTGGAGAAAGATTTCGCGCCAAATCTAATTGTGCCCAATGGTATACTGACGAAGAAATCACTGATTTCTTATTGAGGTTCCATTTATTCGTTTTCAAAAATCGAAACTTAATTTAAATGTCTTTCAATACCTTTATATGTTTTTCTATTAATAGGGAATGTATTGCTATTCATTTGAACTCAAACACTGATAAATTCAATTTAATAATATTTATGACCCGAAAGTTATTTGCTTTCGCAAAAGGCGAATGCGCTCAAGAAAATCCTGATAACCCAATGTTTCATGAAATCTATTTGAGTGGACACATATATTTCACTTTATTAATCGAACGATTGTCTATGTTTTTAACATCTGTTAAACAAATGATAGATAAACATCTTTTAACTGTAGAAAAGAGTGGCAATAAATGTCAATTGACTTCAACTATCGTTAGGAAATCATTGGCCGCCAAATACAGTGAAATAACTCGACCGCTCGAATACTTGCTGACAACTGGAAATTTACGGTCAAAAACAGGTTTAGGACTTATGCAAAACGCAGGAATCACTGTAATGGCTGACAAAATAAACTTTTGGAGATTTTTGTCACACTTTCGAAGTGTACACAGAGGACAGTTTTTCGCTGAGATGAAGACCACCGCATGCAGAAAACTATATCCCGAGGCCTGGGGTTTCTTATGTCCTGTTCATACACCTGATGGCTCGCCGTGTGGTTTACTTAACCACATGACAGAGTGGTGTCAGATCACTAATTATCAGTCACCCGTTCGTAGTATTCCTAATATTTTGATGAGTATAGGAATGGAACCGCTCGACACTCCTATTCTTATTGACAACACTTATATATCTGTTTTACTCGACGGAAAATTAATTGGTTATATCAAAGACTGTTTTGCATCTTCTGTTGTCAATGAATTACGAACTCTGAAGGCCACCAATAAAGATAAAGTTCCGTCAACTTTAGAGATTGGATTCGTTGCAAAGACTGATAAACCGACACAATATCCTGGAATTTATTTATTCTCAACGCCCGCAAGAATGATGCGACCGGTCTTTAATCTTCGAACACAAACATTAGAACTGATCGGAACCTTCGAACAGGTCTATCTTGACATATGTGTTATCGGTAATGAAGTAATACCTGATGTGACGACACATCAAGAAATGAGAGAAACAAGCATTTTGAGTGTTCTCGCGAGTCAAATACCTTATCCTGATTTCAATCAAAGTCCTCGTAATATGTATTCGTGTCAAATGGGAAAACAAACTATGGGAATACCGAGTCATACACTTAAATATCGATCTGATAACAAGATGTATACTATTTTGACTCCTCAGTCGAGTTTAGTTCGTCCGACTTCTCATGATTACTATCAAATGGATAATTATCCGCTCGGAACCAATGCTGTTGTGGCTGTCATTTCATATACTGGTTATGATATGGAGGACGCTATGATTCTCAATAAGGCTTCTGTTGAAAGAGGTTTCAAACACGGAAGCATTTATAAGACAGAAATTGTAGATCTCAGAACTTTAGGTGGCATTAGAGGTGGTTCTGTTGAAATTGTATACGCTTTTGGTCGTAAAGAAGAAGACAAACAATATGATGGAAAGATAGATATGGATGGTTTGCCTTTCATTGGAAACAAAATAGAATACGACGATCCTGTTTGTACTTATTTAGACCTTTCGACCGGAGAAACTAAAACTCATAAATACAAGTCAACAGAAACAGCTTTTATTTATGATGTGAAACTGCTCGGAAGCGATACCGGCAAAAGTGTCCTTCAAAATGTTGCCATTACTTTCTGGATACCAAGAGTTCCGATTATAGGCGACAAGTTTGCGAACAGACACGGACAGAAAGGTGTTTGTAGTGTTTTGTGGCCACAGGAAAGTATGCCATTCACTGAGGGAGGAATGACTCCAGACATTATTTTCAATCCTCACGGCTTCCCATCGCGTATGACTATCGGACAGATGATCGAAAGTATGGCTGGAAAGTCGGCTGCAATGCATGGTGTGGTTCATGACGCGACTCCGTTCACCTTTTCTGAGGAAAACGTTGCCTCAGAATATTTCGGAAAATTACTTCAAAATTCCGGTTATAATTATTACGGCACTGAAAGAATGTATAGTGGAGTCGATGGAAGAGAACTAAAGGCAGATATTTTTATAGGTATTGTTTATTACATTCGTTTAAGACATATGGTTGGAGACAAATATCAGGTGCGTTCGACCGGACCTATAGATAATTTGACTCATCAACCAGTTAAAGGTCGTAAACGTTGTGGTGGTATTCGTTTCGGTGAAATGGAACGCGACTCACTTCTAGCTCATGGAACTTCTTTTCTACTTCAGGACAGACTCTTTAATAATTCTGATAAATCATTGGTATTAATCATAATATTATTACATGTATTTATTGATTGATTTTGATCTTATATTTGAATTGTTTTCAGACATATATTTGTTCGAAGTGTTGTTCACTTATATCTCCGTATTGTGTCGTAAAGAGTGATGATTATAACTATAATAATGATTCAAAGCAATTATGGAAATGTAAATTATGTGATTCAAGTGATCACATCAGAAGAATAGCGATTCCATATGTTCTTCAATATTTAGTCGCAGAATTGGCTTCCGTTAACATTAAAGTCAAATTCAATATTAAATAGATATTCAAAAATTTGCTTCAATTTAAGTTATATTCAAATTTAAATCAATATTTTGTATTAAATAAATTCAAATATTTTCCTGTCTGTGATCGCTTTTATAATAAAACAAATGAATTGCAATAATTTGTGAATAATTTGATTTTTAATGTCATTCAAAACCGGTTGTTGTGTTCGCGCAAATGTCTCTCAATTAAGTCTAAAGTTTCGTTTAACTTAAATTCAAAGTTCATTCAATTCAATAGTTATTATTTGAAATAAGTTTGAAATAAATTATTATATATTTGGCTCATGTTTCAAATGGGATCTCAAAAGCGAAGAAGAATTAATTGGTTAACAATAACAAATAGAATGAATTATTGAAGATGTACTCGAGACCAACTTTATTCATATATTAGAAGAAATAGATGTTTACCAAAACGCTTACGAAACAAATCATCAAAACTTCACAAAATTGATAATCGAGTGATGTTTTACAAATTGGGATTCTATGTATGTTTCATATATTCTCTCATTTCAATCGCTTATATAATTTACAAAAAATTCATCACTCAATCAAATTGAAAGTTCAACTTAAATATAATTATTCACAATTTTTAGAATAAATAAACTGTCCTTTTGTTCAAAATTTCATGACTTGTTATTTCTATTTAAATAAAGATTTTTAAGGATATTGATGAATAAATTGAGAATATTTTATAGAATTTTGTATATTTCCTGAATAAATAAACTTGAATAAAAAAATTCAAACTAAAATAATGCGAACATTTTTTAATCAAGTTATCAGTACTGTGAATGTGAAAGATATAAAAGTCTATACATTTAAAGCTCGACTTTTGTCATCAATTACTACAGGATGAATGCCTTTTAAATGTTTGTTTTGTGAAAACATTGATTTAAATGTAATGAAATATTTATAGTTTTATTTATTTATGATAATGAATAAGTAAAAATTACCACTACGTTAGTATAGATTAGTATTGATATAGATATGACTAACCCTAGGGTTTAAACAAAGCGCGTTTTGAGATAAGAAATGAACTGATAGGTTGTGACTCCTTTTGTGACAATCAATATTTATATAAAATGGCCGAATATTAACACTACATTTACTGTCAACTAATTTAATATCAAATAAATATTAATTAATTTAAATTGATTTATAATTGAAAAAAGTGGACAAAAATAAATTATAAAAATGAGAAAATGAGAAAATTAGAGAAGAGTTCAGAAGAGATATTAAAAAGAATTGACTTGAAGTTAAGGAGAGTTTTGTTTGGAATAGAATTGAGAAAAATTATCGTCAAATGTCTTCACATAAGTTGCTATTGAATAGTAATGAAGAGACAGAAGTGATGGTACGTCAGGTGAATCTCGCGGCTGCTTTTCATGACCACATTTCGTGCACTAAAATATCTCAACAATCAATACAAACAAACATTTGTGTTAAACAGGAATCAGAGACGAGTCAAACGCAGACACAAACATCTCTTCCCTATGAAACGGATCACATCTATGCCACTGATGGCAAACATAACATCAATAATAACTCTAATGAAAGCAATTGTAATATTCATAGCAATGGAATCGTTGGGAATAAGACTTTATTTGATAATAATTCAAGTGATGAACGAAATCAGATCCAAAAGTTGACAGAAATGATTTTGGCTCAATTGGATCTCATTCAACACCAACAGGAACAGCTTCTTAAGAAAGACAGACAATTACAGGGTCTTAAACAAGACAGAGAAGCACTTTGTCTCAGACTCGAAAAGATGGAGAAACGAATCCATGTCTTGACCACTAAAGTCGCGAACGTTAACAATACTAATAATACTAATATTATTACCAATAATAATAATAATAATCTTAACCTCAATCGTAATATCGCTAACAGTAGTAATAATAGTAATAATACGACGGAAACGGATTGCGATCAAAGCGGAAGCGATACTATTATTGAAGATAATAATAGTACTATCGGTTTATTCAATGATCCCATTGTTTTCGCTAAACTATATTCACAATCGTCTTCAGTCGCGGTTTCAAACTTTAATTTAAATAATAGTAATAATAATAATAATAACATCATTCTTAACAGTTATATAAATGAGAGCAAAACCAATACAAATATCGGTAATAGTATAACAACCGCACGAATCAAAAGCGAACCGCAAACTATCGATACAATAGATTGCGGTGAAAGTACGACAACAACAACAAGCTCTGTATCTGTTCGTAAAAACCGTAAAAGACATCCAGAAATCATATCTTCGACGAGCGCTTCAACAATACCTTCGAATAAGAAACGGTGCAAATCGTTGAGTGGTATCAATACTTCTGATTTGAATAGTATTGCTATGAAAAAAGAAAGTTTAGGTTTTAAAGAAACTTCTAGTGAATCGCTTAATATTTCACAAAATAATAGAACTTATAGTAATAGTAATAAAAAGAAAGCGAATAAACTTTTCAAAAGTGAAACTTCTCGTCTGGACAGCAGTTCTGCTTCAACTTCTTTGAATTGGAAAACAAGTTCATTAAATAGAGATATATTGACCACAACTAAGCCATACTCTATTACTGTTAATAGTAATAATCATTTACCTTTAGAACTATGTCTTGTAAATAATAGTAATGAGAATAAAACTAATATTATTGAAAATAGTGCTAATGTAACAAATTGTAAATTAATTGAAAATAAGAGGACTTGTGTTGAAAATAGTGATACAATAGAAGTGCCGTTTTGGAGATTACATCCCGTTAGCAGTTGTTATTCATTAGAAGGAACTGAGGTTTGCATTCATTTACATTTTCGTAATTAAATCCATTTGTTTTAATTCATTATTCAATTTAGAATTTAGACGACGAGGTCTTCAATAGAAGACATTCTAAATTGGAAATCGACGAAAGGCGAAGAAAAAGGTTTGCTATAAATGTTAGATTAATAAACAATAATATTAACAGATTTGATATGAATTTATTTAAAAGATGGGATATTCAGAGATTACGAGAGCAGCGACACAATGAAAAGCTACGCACAGGTCGTTATTATAGCGGCAGTTTAGGTAATTGTTTTATCGAAAAACCATCAGATCTCAAGCCAAGAAAAACCAGTGAAATCACTTCATTCTTCCCTGACCTCAAAAATGGTAACATTTTTCGGAATTTATTATTTCAAAACTAGTTTTGTTATTAACTTAATGTTTTTTTTTACAGTTCATTCTATAGAAGTTACCGAAAAAATACCAGTTATTGCATTCGGACATTCGATCCCTCGCTTGCCAACTAAGTAAACAATTTTTTTGTTTTGGTCAAACTTTTTAAATAAATTTTTCATTAATTTTAAAGGTCTTTTTCCCTGCCGTGGAATATAATCGCTGAAAAACCTCAAACAACGCCCAAAACAAGGAATTCTCCTCTCAAAAAACATTAATTACAACTTCAGGTCAACAAAAACCTCAACCTTTTTTTCAATCTTTTTTTACATAAGACTCTTTGGTTTCATTATTTTTCATCATAACTCATCTCTTTACCGATGTTTCACTCAATATTGAAAAGCATTGATTCATTACTGATATAAAGAGTTACCTTTTTATGAATTTCTTTATGCAAAAACGTCTTTAAATTAAAATTAAAAAACAGTTTTCAAAAGTTTGAAATCATTCAAAAGCTAACTCTAGTCAATATATCTTTCCTTTTCTCACTATTAGAAAGTTATTTGAAGTTTTGTTTTTAAAAATAATGAATTTATTAGTAATTGAAGTTAACAAACAATATATCAATTGAGTATATAATAAGACTTTAATTTTTTCTGACTTAGAAATTCTAATGAATAATACGAATGACTTGAAAATGAATTCAGTATTAAATTCTGAAATAATTTCTAATGATTTCGATATTTCTCAGCATTTCATTGAGTTGTCTCAATAGTTATCTTAATAGTTATGAATTTGAATCTAATCTAGAGTTTATCTCTTGAATGATGAGTAATTGTTATGTAACTTATTTTTCAGACATTTTAACCTATATTCTTAGAAAGTTTTTGCAAATAGAAATTCATATTCTGTAATAAATTATTATAAATATATTGTATAGTAAGTTATGACTAGTTATCTATAGATATTTTCTTCTTTTTGAGAAACATATTTTCAAATCAAATAAGGTTTTAATGGTATTTACAATTGTTTTTAATTTGCTTTCATATGTCAGCAATTGATTTATGTGAACCTCATATTTGAATTCATTATTATTCGTTATACGAATCAAATAAAAGCTGTTTTCATGGAATGAATTTGATTTTGAAAATTTTATAAAATTTATGACTACTTATAAAGTAATTGCACAAAACATTTAACTCTTTAACGATTAATTATGGGTTTTTTTGTATTTATTTGATTTATTATTTCAAATCAAAAGTTAAATTAGAATAAATTTAATGATAATTTAGAGAATGAATTATACATTGATTTTTGATCAATATTTTCATTAATTGTTGTCTTGAAGTATATCAAGTATTAAATATTTTGAATAAATTATGAAAAAGTAATTGGATTGAAATGTGATGTCGTTTTGTTCATAATAAACTCCACTCTCCTTTTGATACTTCGATTACTGATTCGTTTGAATTAATTTAGAAGTTTTTGAATGTTTGATAGGTTTGCCCTCAAACAGAAACCCTATTAATTGAATGAAATTCACTTTCGAATTAGCAAATTATTTACTTAATAGACTATTAGACCATTTGTGATAAGACTATAACTATATCTATACTGTATGTCTCGCAATAGGTTCTCGTGTTAAATGGAAGTTGAGATAAGTTATCGATAAATCACTAATGCTTTATATGAAGTAAATCATCAAATCATATGATACGATACACACGTGCTCTCAATATATTCAAATAATTTATAAATAAATGAAGCAAACAATCAATGATCTCCTTTGCGATCCATTATTGTACTGAAGACCTTATATTGAATTTTTGATCACACTTTTTGAGCTTTAATTAAATGACCATTTTTTATATATTAAGGATCGAAGAAAGTGTTTGACCCTCTCTTTCGTTATTCACTAAAATTTATACTCCAATGCATGGCTTCTAAGCTTTCCAGAATAGCTCTTTATAAATGATTTAACTAAAGTAGAATTTTATAGAAACCTAAAACAGAATGTTTTTTCTACTCTTCGAGGGGTTCAATGCATTCAAAATTGACTTTAATTATTTCCGAAAAAATATTTCGTGAGAGAGGTCGTCACCAATGCCTATAACACTAATTCAATGGAGTTTCACATTTCGTTTCATTCATTCTTCAGCCCATCTCTTGAAATGAGTTTGATATAAAACAAATAATAATTCAAATCTTGTTAAAAGCGATGCAATTGTAAAATGAGGTTATTATGAATGAGCAAATTTATGAATGAAAGAATGACTGAATGACCGGCAAATACGAGTTTATTATTGATCAGCGAATAGAAACTCGATTCTTGTGTTTGCGTAAAGTTGAAGAGTTTTTATTACTAAAACTTTTCAGTGAATTTCCTCTTTACTAATGAGTCAATCAGAACATTGAGTGGGCGGGCATTCAATTAAACTTAAAGTTTAAACGATTCAGACCTTCAATAATATTGACC
>JAQFXV010001091.1:0-15472 GCA_034694065.1 Camisia spinifer
CAAAACATTGAATTTTCTAAATAACTCTCAAAATCTTAAAAAGCACTTAACCGGTTACTGCCGCAAAGCATTTAATTATAAAGAAAAGATAACATTGTGTGGATAGAACTCATCATTGATAACATCTTGTCTTTTCTATAAAAGCGGTTTAATATATTTCTAATTTGATAAAAGAGTTAACAGAAAAAAGTTGTGCAAAAATTTTATAATCATTAGTTTAAATAGACTTTTATTAAGTTTTAGATACATTGTGAAGGAGTTTAATGCTTAACACATTCTTAGACTTATTGCTTTTGCAATCAATATCTGTTTGCTGTTTGACTTGATTTTAGGACTATATCAATGATTATAAAGAGAGACAAAAAACTCAATTAAATGATAAACTTATTTATATGAAGGCATAATTTTTAATTTAAAATAAATCTTCAATTGAACTTTCCATTCTATATGGGGTATACTTTTTCAGACATTATATATAAATTAACTCATTATTAAAAACGATCAAAATTTTTTATATCAAAAAGAATTTTTGCCGAAAATATATTTACGTAAGAAATGTTTGAAAATAATTATTGCGAAAATCTGTGTATTCTTTATTTTTCATATAACTCGAAATAGACTATGGAGTGATTGAAAACAGAATTTGAATTTGAATAGAAAAATAAATTTAAAATTTAATATACTTTTATGAATAGAGCATTCATTGAAATGGAATATTTGGTTAACATTAATTGATAAATAAGTCACTTGAGATTTTAAATAAATAAATACTTTTGCATGATTTTTCTCAATTCATGTAAATATTAATACCTGTGGTTATGAAATATAGAAAATTATTCTAAATAAAACATCAAACTGTGCTCTTAAGTTATTGCCCGTTGAGCTCAAGTTATAAACAATATCATCAAAATATTATGACACAAACACTATTTCATGTTAAGAATTCTATTCTGAGGGTTATTCAAATGTGTTTCTTTAGTTTCGAAATATTATTCATACCTTTTTCAATTCTCTTGACTTGAAAAAAATTCAATCACTTTCGAATTTATTCTATTTCATGCTTCGGAATTAAGATTAATATTTTTAGTATAAAACTGGATAAAAATAGATATAGATCACCATAGCTATATAGTTTGATTGATTTTTATGTAGGTTTAATGCATAATTCGATTTAAAAGCTAGTTAAAAAATTATGGATGCTTTTAGTTCATTAAAAAATAAAATTAAGTTCAAGTCAAGTAATCTTTCAAAATATTAGGATAATAAGAATCGTATTAAAACTTAAGATATATTCCCTGGAGATATAATTAATGAGAAATGCTTTTTAGAAAATAGATTATTCTCAATCAGTTTATTTTTTACAGTTGTCTCTGAAGACTTTTTAGATAATTAGTTTAATTCTCTTGACATAAGTTTAAATAGGCTTTGGAAAAGATTAATATACTTGGCGTCTAAAAGATAAAAAAATATAAAATATTTGCTTTACAAAGCATAATATTTGTACAATTCTTTAGTCAAAAAGTAATTTTTTTGTGCATAAAGAATGAAACATTTTGAGATCAAAACTAAATATTCAGTTTGATATCACAATTAAGTTCGAACACTTGAAATCTCTTTTTCTCAACTTATTGCTCAAAATACAAATAAAGCATTCATAAAAAAAATTTAAAAAAAAATTCTAATTGAAGATGACTTTTTCCAAATTTAGCTTCATATTAGCTAATTATTATGCTTTCAAATGATGAATCATATTGATTTATAAATACTTTTAAATAACTCCTAATAATGTGGTTGTTTGCAAACAAATGATTAAATTGATTTCTGTAACGGCTGAGATTTTAATTATATTTATTTTTAATACTTCATTCATTATTCACAATAAAATTCTTTGATAGTATCAATATTTTTGTGCTTTAATTTTTCTTAATTCAAAAATCCATTGATCGTTTTATCAATTTAATTAATTTAGAAGTTTTAAAGAAAAGATTTTAAATCATTGAGTGCTTAAAATTTCATTGAAATATTCGGAAAGTAAATGAATGATAATTAATAGCAGATTCCAATAATAACGTAAATCTATTTGAGGGCAGGGGGTGTAGAAATCAACGAAATTAAAATAGAAAATGATTGTAAAATCAGAACTACATTGAAGTGGAAGTGTGGTGAAAAAACTGAGCTTCATGATCGTTCAACATGATTAATGAAAAGACCAAATGAAAGACAAGACTTATTCATGTAAACGCTTTATTTTAATACAAAGACTTATTCACAAAGCAATAAATAAACAAATAAAAATTTTAAGAGTAAGAGTAAAAGAGTATTTTTGAACTGTTTATTTTTAGTTTCTTTTGGGGATGTTTTAAAATATCAAAAATATGAGTTATATTTAAGTTTCGTTTCATATTTATAGAAATCTTCTCAGTATAAATTGCAAGTACTCTTAATATATAAAATATTAAATGCATGTTTCGAGGTTTAAATTTTGAATTCAACAATTTTTTTCAATAATTTTGGATTTTAGGTATTCAAAGGTTTTTTGATTCGAAGGTAAACTCCTCATAATTTTTTCCTTTAATGATTTTCAATTGATTCATGTCATTAACATTCAAATAACTTATTTTGAAGTATAAAATAAATTCTGAATTATTTATCGAGCAATTGAAGCATATGAATAATCCTTTTAAATTCACAATGATTTTATTTTCTGCTAATTTTATGTTTAATACTTGAAGCATAATTAGAACAAAATGAGAGACTATGAAAAGTTTCAGATTTAATTATTGCTAACAGTCAAAAATCTTTTGAAATTTATGATAATTTAGTTTTCAACTGACGTTAAAACATTAATTATTGTTCCGAATGACCGAAAGCACTTTATAATTTTGTGATAATTGATTATTACAAGTATTTCACAAATGGATTTATGGTTTTAATATTTTGAATGCATCCTGAAATTTATTATTAAAAATATGCTCTTTTTCTTATTTGTCTCGAATTACTTTGCATGAATTTTACATTAAAAACCAACTAATTCTTTGTGAGAGTGATATAGGTTCTAAAGTTCGCAAAATAAACTATTCTTTTCTCGCTTTTTCGGGTTTATTCATCATTAATGCACATAAAGTATTGTTTAATTAAATTATGGAAATATTTTTAGAGAAATATATAACTTAAGCTTTCAGTATTAATATTTTGTTTTTGCCACCAATATTACTCAAGATTTATGTTAATTTTTTCTCAGAATTAAAACAAATCTTTTCCCGAATTTATTCAACTTTTATTCCAATTTTAATTGTGAAAAATATTTTATGTCTTGAATTTATAAATATTAAATCTTATCATTATATGGTATTCAGTTATGAGAAACAAGATTAATTTATCTTAGTTAAATTTATGAATGTATGATAATTAGTTTGTTTCAAATAGGATAAAAGGTTCTAGATGCTCATGCCCGAATTTTAAAAAATTGAAATATTTATGAGCTTGCAATTCATCAAAGAGAATTTTTTCTTCATCAGATTGTAACCAGTGAAACCCATCTATTACAAAATCCTGAGCTTGAGCTGACTATAAATAAGTTTCCAGCAATTGAGTAAAATATCAGCTGAGTATTTAATTTAAAATATAATATGGTTCAATTTCATTAATAATGATAGTATTCGAATAATCAATATTAAAATAATTGAAAAAGTTAGTTTTATGTTT
Source organism: Camisia spinifer (assembly GCA_034694065.1). NCBI lineage: Eukaryota > Metazoa > Arthropoda > Arachnida > Sarcoptiformes > Camisiidae > Camisia > Camisia spinifer. Next base: position 3,706 of record JAQFXV010001091.1, read on the forward strand.
AATTGACAATTATGATTTTGAAAAAGAAAAAATTATTTAAAATTTGATAAATTCGTTTGTTAAATCGACCTGAGCAAATGATACTCTGAGCTTGAGTTCTTTACCAAAACTACCCATTAGTTTGTCGGAAGTTCATCCTTGAATTAATTTACTTACTCGTTAACATTTTAAAATGCATTTATTTTTCTCATGGGATTCTCTCTCTCTCTCTCTCTCTCTCTCTCTCTCTCTCCCGCCCTCCTCTTACTCACTCATTCATATCTTATTAGTTTCCTTAAAAGGGATATTAGTTTCATGTCATCAAATAAGTGAATTAGAAGTAATGAATTTATTTTTAGGAATAACATTCTAATAGCGAATCTCATCAGAAATATTTTGTTCAGATGTTTATTGTATAGATTGAGGCCATAAACTTAAAACATTTCCATCTTTTATGAATAATTTCATAAAAAATTATATTGAAAACATTTTAATGACTGTTAACATTTGTAGAAAGATCAATAATATCTTGAATCGAAATTTATAGTTTTTAAACTGATATGAAAAAAATGAATTATAGATAAGATTATGTTCTTTCCAATATTATGATTAGAATTAAGCCCTAAGAAGTAATTTTTTATTCTTGAAACATTCAATATTTGTTTGTGTCGCATAAAATAGATTATATTTTTTATAGTTTTTTGGCTCATATTTTAGTCTAATTTTAGAAACGCCTTAAATTTTCCTTCAGCTGAAACTTAAGTAAGTTATAATAATATTTTCTTAATCATATCAACGCAAAACCTATTTTTAATGAATTATTATGAAAGAAGACATTGAACTGATATGGAAAAAATATTTGAATCTATATAAAAAATTATTTGATCACAAATTTGAATTTAAAAAATTTCATGAACAGGAGAATCAAATTATTCACAGAAGAACTGTTTGTCAGGAGAAACTATTTTAAGTTTATTTTTATTCAGATATAAATAAGTCAACAGTTTTAGCATAAAGTTTTATCAAATGAGAAAACATGATTTTTTTTCATAACAATCAATATTTTATTATCTCATTCTTGAAGTTCACTTCAAATGTGCCGAAACATGTATTTATTAAGATGTTTCTTATTTTATAAAGAATGAGATAATAAAATATTGGTTGTTATGAAAAAATCATGTTTTCTCATTTGATAAAACTTTATGCTAAAACTGTTGAATAAAAATAAACTTAAAATAGTTTCTCCTGACAAACAGTTCTTCTGTGAATAATTTGATTCTCCTGCTCATGAAATTTTTAAAATTCAAATTTGTGATCAAATAATTTTTTATATAGATTCAAATATTTTTTAAATATCAGTTCAATGTCTTCTTTCATAATAATTCAGAAATAAGAAACATCTTAATAAATATATGTTTCGGCATATTTGAAGTGAACTTCAAAAGCTTTGGTTTTATAACAGGAAAACCCTTGATATTAATGTAATTTGAATAAACATTGAATTTCCATATAAACGAAGTTTAAACCAATTATTCAAATGATTTTCTTAACATTCAGTTGAATATCTGCATAAAATATAATTCAAAAATTTCGTGTTTTCTCAGAATAAAAGTTTAATACAGTGAATGAGTTCATTACAATTAAATCCCTTGAATAGTATTCTGTATGAATTATGTGAATACTTGAATAACTATTTAATTAAAATCTTTTAATTTCTCCAAAAATAGATTGAAAGTTGAGTTATTCCGCAATTTCGTCGGCGAAATAATTGAGAACTAATTTATATTCAAGTATTCATACACATGAGGGGTTTTCACAATGTGTCGGCTTTTCTTCACAAAATTCTTTAGAAATTTCAAAGTCAATAATCACGTATTGAAAGCACTTATTTTGCGACAATACTTTCAATGGTTACTTTCGATTTCTATCCTTCTGAATCACATTATATATGAAAATTTTTCTTTTTTTCGGCCTCATTTCTCTTTATCCATTCGGACAAGACTTACCGCCTATAAAATATATAATTACGAGATTTAGCCTCCTTTGGGAGGCAATTAATGAAAATGTAGCTCTCCATAAATATTGATGCCTTTGAGCAGAAAGAAAGCATTGAATCGAATTTTCATTCTTTTTAATTTGTTATTATGTCTAAGAATAAACTTGTTATCACTCTTGCTTCTCAATAAATCCAATTTATTTTCAAAAGCTATATGAAATGTTTCAATTTCTATTTTAGTTTCTTTGAAATGTAATCGATACAAATTGTGCTTATGTTTTGAAATTTTGGTCTATTTTTATTTATAACTCAAAAAATTATTATGCTTAAAAAACATTTCTTCTCGTGTATTGTTATGTTCTTTATGTACCATAAATGGGCCAGAGGTGGGTTCAGGTGGTTTTTGGAAGACAAAATGTAGTGCTTTTCGATTAAAAATAAAAACTCAAGTAGCTTAATTTTGGGGGACAATTGAATCCAAAGAGTATTAACTCCCACAAAATTCGAAAAATCGATGATCTTGACCACCCTGTAAGGAATGACAATATTGCAATATATGTTAGTAACACTTTTTTACAAATTTTATTTTGTTTTTCAAAAAACTATACTATGGTGGATATGATTATAACCGCAATAAATTTTATTTCCGGGATAATCTTAACTCAATTCACTATGGAATCAACTGTGACTATAAATGCGTAAAATTCCAAACCTACTTAAGAGTTTCTTACTTGAACATAATCTTATATTTAATAACATATTTTATGACAGAGACATTCTCCAAATCACGTTTCAATCTTGGATATATTTTTATTATTATTCGATGTTTCGTCATTCAAGTACTTTATTGTTTTTCCCTTCAATAAAATGCAATAAAATAGATGAGAAAAATCAAGTTTGATTTAGATTTCGCATAATGGGTTCACATTGGGTAACACAGGAAATAATCTTGAGACACACTTTTTGAACTTTAAACATTTGACATTCTGCAAAATTTTTATCGCGAACTATTTTACTGAAAAATTGAAAGAATAATCCTCTTTAGAGTTATAATAAATATTCACTTTCCCCACATATTAACAAAACATTCACATAATTCCAAAATAGAAAAATAAAGTTATAATCTAATAAATTTCGAATCAATAATCTTCTTATTATTCATAAAATTTATTCTCAAAAAACTTTATTTAATGCGAATTTCAAAAAGCCTCAAATAATTAAATACTAATTAACGAGCAATAAAACATTTTAGAAAAGGACAACCAATGTAAAAATAATTTGTCAGTGCTCTCCAAAACTAGAAAATTTGATTGTCGTTAAAAATATCCACATTCCAGCATTGCTACAAAATCATGTTAATGAGCAGAGAGAACATTTTGTTAATTTCCTTCTCTTTCATTTAATAAAGTAAAAACTTTTACTCTAGAGAATTTTGTTGCACAAATGTTAATTTTGAGATCAACATTTGGGAAATCTGTTGGATTCAATAGTGCTATTCTATCGTGTTTCAAATGAGATATTAAAATTTAATTGATAAAAAAGAATTAAAATTCTTATGTGAGAAACTTTTAGTGATATTATAAAAAGTTTTTTATTAGCATAAAAATATTAATTAGAATAAGAATCACTCAGACTTGGTTAAAGGGAAAATAGGGTGTAAGTCCCCCTGGAAAGCTGAAAATTTCCCCTAGGACTTTGAGATTTTCAAAAATACATCGCTTAGTCACTCCTTCGTTTTTTCGAGAATTTTCAAAAATTTGACCCCATCTAAATTTTGAAAAAACTTGCCCCTAGAAAGTTGATCTTGGCCAAGTCTGAGAATAACAATAACCTTTCTGTTTAATGATACAGACTTTATGAATAATTTTTACTTGCAATCGAAGAAGAAAAAATTATTTGTGTAACAATAATTGCTTTTCTAACTTAGTTGTCTGTATTTGTATTTATTCAATAGTCTTTATTGGTATTCCGCTTTACCGTTGTATTGAATATATTATTCAATCAAATAAGCATTTTCTTGATTTCATTTACTCAGAAAACTACTCAAACCATTAAATTGAATCATTAGTTGAATCAATGAATTGTTAATTCTCTATGAGAAACATATGTCTGAAACTTATGTCAAAATGGGAATTTTATTACTAAAGGTTATATTTGGTCTTAACTTATGTGAGACTCGGATTCAATTTGATATAATTAATGAACAATAGAAGCAAAATTATTTTATGAAAGTGTTTATACAATTGAATATTGATATGATCTTGAAGAAATAAGTTTGAAATGAATTATTTATATAGATATATGTTTTTGAGACTAAAGATTTCGATCTTAAAAAAAGGCCATCACTGGAATATAATATTTTATTTTGCAACCTGATATCGGTTCATTCTGTACAGATACAAATATAAAAGCATGCATACGAACTTTATAATAATTTTGATTAGTCTGATAATCTTATTTATAAGTTTTATCAAAATTTTGAACAAATTAGCAATCAACAATTCTAAAAGCCTTTTTATTTAATTTTTTGGGTCATTAAAGAGTTCTCATTTGATTCAAGTCTTATCAACAACAAAAATTTTAATTTGAAAGCAAGCTCTAATTGACTAATCTGTACAACGAAATGGATAGTAGGCTCTTAATTATCGTATCATGCGTTCAAATATCCCATTTTAGTTTGATAATTAAGTATCTTTAGCGGTAAAATATTTCTAATTCAACATTCACTAAAGAAAATGCTGATAAGTGGGAGATTTTATAAGTAAATTTTTGATTTTCATCAGATTAAAATACCGGCTCATTAACCATGTATTTGATAGATTTTATTTAATCAACTCATTAAATTTTAAAATATTTCGTCTACTTTACTTTTTCGCCATACCTAGTCATCAATGATATAAAGCTCTTTTCAGCTTAATTTCGAACAAACTATCAATTTTACGCCCGTATAAAATTGAAATACTCTGCACTCTGCTAAACATTCTGATTGCAATTATATTTATGCCTATTCATAAGAAGCTCTAAGCTATTCACTTGAATATTGGTAAATAAATGAACAAAAATAAAGCAAACAAAATTGAATTTAAAGTTTTACGAAATCAAATATATCCCACACGAAAAGTTTGATCATTTTCTCATTTATATTAAATATATTTAAACTTTTAATAGAAAAACGCATACGGATTTAAACGTCATTTTCTGTATTATTTTATTTGAAACTGATTTATTTCAGTCGTAATTTTCATTTTTTAGTTAAAAATATTATAAGTTTTAAGCCTTTATTTGAAAAACTTATCAACTTTTTAAAGAATTTCCAGATCAGAAAAAAATAAGAAAAACCATAAAAATATCTTCAAAAAACCTCAATAATGAATAAATGCATACTTTTTATCATTTTTATTGTGTTTGTTTCCATATCTCTCTTTTTTATATATTATATCACATGAACTCATTTTAGAATAAAATATTGCTCTTTATTGTATTGTTAACAAAAAATTGAGAATAATAAATAATAGCAATATTTTGTGCTCTGAATAGAAATACAGATATTTCTCTTAAAAAGATAAAATATTTTTCGTTTTTTTTGAAAAATGTAATGCTATAAAAATGAATAGTTGGTTGAAATGAGTCTTCAAAATAAAAAATTCAGTACAACTGGCGCTAAAATTTGTTAATTTATTGCTCAAAGCTTTAGATTAACCATTATTTGCCATTAAGTGAGATAATAGTAATCACATAATGCTCTCCAAAGTAGCTCATTATTGCATTCCTGTTATTCATTTTACCAGTATAAACTGCAAGCTATAGTCTATTGTTCCTCAAAATGTGAACTTCAGTTTTATTTTTATAACCCCTTTTTATTTGTTTTTGGCAATTGTTAGTTGAAAATACAGCAAAATAAACAGATTTATTTTTGATTCTGGCTCTCAATCTTTCTATTTTTTCCAAGCTTCTGTTTAATCCGTTGCGTTCTTAATGTCGACAATCCATAACTTTGAAAAAATTTTAAAATGTATAAATGATTAAACTTGTTTTAAAAATTATTTGGAAACTTTATTAAATGTTTATAATTAAAACAATAACTAAAATTAAGTTAAAACAATGAGTATCTGAACTGAATAAAAAAAATGTGTAAAATTGAAAATGAATAAAAAATGAATAAAAAATGAGTAAAACTTAAACAAGTGAGAACAAAAAGTAAAACAAAGCACGTCATCAACAGTGTTTTTAATTCTATTAGCGGTTTTTACTTGATTTTAGTTGTTCTATTTAGTTATAGTTTCAGTCATTTTTATTCATTTTCAGTTACATATATTATTGTTTAAGCTCATGTTTAGAATTACTCTTACAAGTTAGTTTCGACATCTTTTTAATTGCAAACCCAAATAGTCCAAAACCATTTCAAAATTAAAAATATTTTTGCAATTCATTTTTAAATTATTGCACTAGACCCCTGAAATTCCTAATCGGTTAACATCAAATTATGAATTATAAATACTAATCAGTTACTTGAAATTAAATTTGTTTTTATTATAAATCTTTTATCGGTTTACAAATTTCAATCATTAGTTCATTTCATTTTTCTTTTGTCCACTTTGTGATTGTCGACATTATGAACTGAACCCGTTTATTCTATTTATATTATAAATCATAGTTATTTAAAGATAGAAAAGCAACAGATTTGTGATCATTATAAAACAGCTAAAATGTGATTCGAATCGATATATTTAAGGCGATTTCCAAAATAATACGCTTTAACTCATTCCAAAATTGATAAATTCCCTTATCGAGAATTCTATAATCTAATTGGATTTCAAAGAGCTTAACTGAAATACTTAAAGAATTATAAAATGACTGGAACAATGAAATCAAAAATATATTATTTAGATAGTTTAAAATTTTATCTGTTTCCCAAAAACAGAGAAGAGGTTGAAATTATAAATTATTTTCGGTTTGAGTTGATTATTGTTAAGGACTTAAGGGAAATAAGAATTTTCATAGTGATTAATTTATGTATGCTATTACTTGAATTCAAAAACCGGAATAAATTTTGTTAACTACAAATACAACAATATTCACGAGAAATACTGTATTGATTCTGTTGAGAGGCCATTTGGAAATAAACATTTCTTATAAAATATAAAACTGATTTTCATGAATATTTAAAGATAATTCATTTCAGAGTTTATTGACTAATTTTTAAATATCTCCATTGAGTATTCGAAGTTTGATTTAGTGAAATCGTTTGCCGACAAATGGCTTTAAAAATTATATTGATGGCTTTTTAACCAGTCAGCAATGATAAACAGTGTTTCAAATTTTATTTCGACTAAAGGTTAAGTAATAGTTGTTTAATCTATTTAACGGTGTTTACCTGTTATCAAAACTTTGAATAACTAGATATGTCTTATTTTAGTGATCTTTGCCTATGAATGAACAAAATATTCGTGAAAATTGAATTTGTCATAATATCAAACATAGATTTGAGACTTGAAAACTAATGGAGAACCTTAAATAAGTTATAGAATAGCTGATTTTAGTATAAAGTTAAGTTAGCACTGAAATAACATTCAATCACAACTTACTTAATTCAATATAAACATAAAATATGCGTGAATTAACTTTTTTGATTCAACTTTTTCGTGAGAAAGACTACGTTTCATGAAATAAACTACACAAATTAACGTTTGATTGACTACTAAGGTCAAGAATTTATTCGAATAATAACCTTGATGTCTACTTCAATTACATATTTTATTCAATTTTTCTCGTCTAGACACTTTTTTCAATACCTTTACTATGTAAGCTTGCAAGAAAGTATTAGAACTGAATCATTTAAAACAAGAAAGTTTCATTTTCTGCTAGAGCATCTAACTAATTTACAATTATGAATTATATACACTTACAGTTTAGCTTTTTTACATTCAGCTCGGATGTATCAAAGCGTATGAATAAAATATAATAATATGTTAGATAACTTCTCAATTCAAATAATAAAATCAAAATTCATTCCAATAATTTGAATGCTTTATTGATTATTATATAGATTTCCATCATCTGATTTTATTTGAAATGTTAAAAAGCAAAATCTTTATATTAATATTTGTTTAAACTTGAGTATAATATATTATTTTTTTTCATATGAAAGTATCTTATATTTTCCTATCAAATTATTTATATTGAGTTATGTAATGTGATCGATACTCCTATATCTTTATCACAATGTTATTTGCATGCAATCCACAATTTCTGTCAAATAAATATGACTTTATTTCAAGATAGAAAACCTCCCATTTATTTATACAGAAGAATATTCTTTTATAAATCAATTGAGTGCAACAGTTGAATACTTTATGAGTAGAGCAAAATCTATTTATCTAGTCTTAACAAATATTAGAATAAGATTTTCTTTTAGAAAAGAATCAAAGAAAAATAAACAATACCAAGTGTTTACTCATGAATACCTTTACTGTATTTCAATTTTATTATCTTGAACTTGAAGATTAAATTTTTATACAGTATTGAAATCATTAAATACATATCGAAGATTTGAAGTAAATAAAAGGAAATTGATTTATATCTGCTGTGTTTTATAAAATAATTTTTTGACGATTGCTCTTAATATAATTTATTTGTGCGATATTTTTAATTTTAAAAAAAGTGATATAACGTATGTTATACGTATATTATGCTATCTTTTTGCATACGAATTGAAGTTAAATTTTGATATTTATTCTGGAAAAATGTCAAATATTGTCAGAGCCTGTCAAGGTAAAATGCTTGAGGGACTTCAACTTCCGGTGTGTAAATACCTCACATAATCACAAATTCCATCAAGTTAGTAAAGTAGATTTTTGAAAAATTAACGATTTCCTTATAATTATTTTAGATCTTAATTATCATGAACAGTTCAGTCTTGAAATCAATCTAAATTCTACTCATACAGTTTCTTTATTTTTCATAACTCATCGAATTTTCAACTATTGATATCTATAGAAATAATATTCTATTCTATTTCAAGTCTGAAAAGCAAAAGTGCGTGAATTAATTCTATAGAAGTTTACATAAATATTCTTTTAATTAATATTTGTAAAATATTCAAAGTGAACAAACTCTCTTTATCTCGAAAAATTCTTGAAACAACCATTCTAAGGGTCATCTAATTATACTTGACCCTCCCTTCAGTAGACGCCGCAACTGCGCTAAGTAAAGAAAAACAAAAATAATTAATATAACTTATTTTCGTGTTTTAATGCCACTCTATAACTCTTTTTTTGATTGGGACACTCATATGGGGATTAACTTCTATACAGAAATAAAGCTAAAGTTATAAACAATAAGATTGTTTTTCTTTTTCTCAAGTCATAATTCCCTTTTTATACTGCTTTTTATGGTTCACTTTATTTCAATAAAAGAGATATCATTCGAATCGGTCAATAGGCTAATAAAAAATAAGTTTTCTTTTATCTTTCAGTACAGACCTTTTTAGTGAAAAAATATCTGAGAAAGTCCAGAAACTCAATAATTCACTGATAATATAGGTTTTCATCTTTATTGAAAATCTTATATCTTGTATGAAATATTAATGAAAGAAAAATTCAAAAATTTATGAAATATAAGAAAATTTTACTTTATCTGAAAAGAAGTGATTTTGAGTTATTTCTTTATATTTTTTTATTAAATAGTATATGATCTCAAAGTTAGGTTCAAGTATCTCATTTCAACCCACTTTTGATTTGCGTCAAGTTTTTCAAAATCAATTATGAGGTTTGCATTCAGAGACAGTTTTAAAACTTTTAGTTAATGTTTGTTTTCGAGTAAATAAATGGAAAAGTTTACTATATTTCATGTTTCGAAGCGATAATTATAATTTAACTGCTTGACAAAGTGTAGCGAAAACTAACACTTTATTAATTATAAGCTTTCAAAAAACTTCAAGAAAACAAAAATATTTTAGACAATAAAAGCCTTAATACATAAGAGTCTGTTTCGAAGCATTAATTTTAATGAATAGAAAATATTTTTCAAACAAACGAACAAAATAATTAAAATTTAATCTTTGATGAAAAAGTTTTTTCATGGCCTATAAGTGAAAAACGTTATTTCTTTTTATTTTTGTTGAGAAAAAATCTTGAACAACAAGAATATTGTCCTAATTCTTGCTTTGTTTCTGACATCCATATAATTCTTAAGAAGGATTTAGTGATCGATTCCATGTTATTTTGAGGCGAGAAATGCTAAGATTGAATGGCAATAAAGCTGTGACACAAAAGATTAGAAGTAAAAAAGTTTCGCTCTAACGATTCAACTATTATTGTCCATCGACTCAAGAATTATTCTCTTGACAATTCTTATTATTTGATAAGTTTCTCGTAAGCTTGAAGATCACTTGAAAAATTGAGTTCAGAATCAGCTTTCATTGAAAACAACTCCAAATTCATAATACTCTATGAACTCAACGTCATAAATAATTTGATTTTCTTTTATGTTAAATAAAATATATATTTTTGTCGATATGAGTAAAAAAGAAATTTTCCTCTTTTTGAAAGCCTGAAGAGTGAAATTTATGAATTTTTGAATATGAATGTATTTTTCACTTTTATACCTGAGGCTATTTTTTGTTACGGCTCTTATATATGTTCAAAAAATAATTATATGTATAAAAGAGCAAAAAATTGATTCAAATCTAATGCTATACTGACTTAAATTCCTATTCATTGCAGTTATGAAAGTAATTAGTTTTCTAAATATATCTTTCTTTAAATTAGATCCTAATGTAAGATCATTTTCATGAATATTTGATTTACTTTGATTTAAAAATGTTTTACTTTATATCAAATGTAATTGAATTCTAACTTTAATGCTTCTTAAATAAAAACTAATAAGAATTTTTTAAAATCTGAAAATTAATTACTTCGTGGACGAGATAATGTTTGATGAAAATGTGCTCATTGTGTTTGATGAGCTCTCAATTTCGACTGAATTTGTTATTCAATACACGAATTTAATTTAAATTTAAATTTTTTTCGCTGGCTTTAAATAAGATTTTTGTTCAAAAACTAAGTTAATAAAAAGTTTCAATTTTTAACATTTGGAAAATGTTTTTATGAAAAATTGCATAAAATTACAATATAGTTAAAAGAAATGATTTATATTTTTTAAATCCAGATCATTATTAAAAATATATTTAAATTGATGTAAAACTAACCATTATTTTCAAACTATTGTTTCATAGCATAAGAAATATTTATATTTAGTGCGTTTGCGAAATAAAATTTTGCTTTTTAATAATGTTTGAGCTGAAAAGAAGTGAATGATCTTTTTCATACATTTAGACCGTCATTAGATATAAACATATTTTAAGCAAATATGTAAAGAAGTTTGGAAAAAACTCATCATTTTCAATAAGTATTTTGCAAAAATTTTCGTAAATGCTTTATCGGTATTTTGAGCAAAAAGTTGAAAAAAAGAGAGTTTAATAGTGAGAACTTTTAAACAAAATAAGATATTTAAAAACTACAAAACTTTACAGCCTTATAAATTGTAAACAAACCAAATCAATATTAATATCAATGATGACAAATAATTTTGTAGTTTTTAATTGAGAAAATATATTATAAATATTTTGCTAATTAAAAGTTTGAACTAAATTATTTGAACTCTGCCTTTCTCAACTTTTGCTCAAAATGAGTGAAATGCAGTCAAAACTTGACTCAGAAATAAAGCCATATTTAAAGTTTGTTAATTAGCGCAAACTCTTTCATATAGCATAGAAAAGGGGATTATTGTTTA
>JAQFXV010001092.1:0-15469 GCA_034694065.1 Camisia spinifer
GCCTTTAGATAGTAAATTAATCCACAGAAGAGTATTTTTGAACAGGGGTAAAGTCTATAGTAGACATACCTGTACACCTATTGTCGAACTTTGTTCTCGATTAAATTAATGGTGAAGAAAATGTAAAAGTTCTCACCGATAGTCTGTCCGATCATATCGATAAACATTTCTGTTTGATTGCCTCTCACGAGACTATTGGTGAACTTCATCGCAGAATTGATTCCTGCACTCATTTTCCTGGAATCGGGTCAGAAATTAATTGTATGAAAAAAGCTATATAAATAACTTATGTGTAAAAAGTAATTAAAGACCAATTACATGCCGAACTTCTGAATTTCAGAATTCTTTCCGAATTTTTTATCGACCCATAACCTTAATTTTTTGATCAACTGATCGGTTGCATTCTTCAGCTGTTTATCCCACTCTTTGGTCTGTTTTTTGATACTGAAATCTTTGACCGCATTAATAGCTATCAAAATAAATTCAAAGTTAATAACAGATATGAATTCAGTAATAAAAAGCATTACTCTCTTGTGTTTTTGAGACAAGATCTTTGCCGGTGGCCTTTGAGAGCGCTCTCAGAGCGGCATTCATTGGTCCACCGCTTTCGGTAACGTATGACTGAATCTTTTTGATTGTTTTCTGAAGGCCATCGTTGAGGAGAGTGTCCGCCAATTCAACCGGTCTTTTAATAGTCTAATCATCGATTCATTAAATTTTAATCATATAATTCTCAAAACTTAGCATTTTATGTAGTTTTTTACACAAGCTGAGTCAGCTCAAGCTCAACATATCTCAAGCTCAGTGTATTGAACCTAAAGCTAAATTCATCTTAATTGAGCTGAGTTTAATTCAACAAACTTTTGAATTATATATTCTCTAATTATAAAATTCAAATTAAAACATTAAATTATACTTATTTTCATTATTTGAATATTGATTATTTAAAACTTTCATTTTTACTCAAATTAAACCTTATTATAATTTCAACTGAAATTATACATATATTTACTCTTATTTTCTGAAACTTTTTATGGACAGCTCAATCTCAAGCTCAGCTCAGTTCGAAGTCATTTAAGCTGAGCTCAGGTGTGTTTCACTAATTAGATGAATACCTGTATCATGTATTTGTCATAATTATTCATTGGTGTCGTCAAATCGATGCCTAATAATGAGACATAATCTCCGAGTTTCATATGATTTTTGTGTCCAACTTTCAGCATTCCTCCGATGCTAACCATGGCGTCTGAATCTCCTCCATCCAGATTTGCCCCCAATTCCTTTCCCAATTGATCTTTACTCAAACCAGTCTTAGTCGACAATTTATCGATAAAAGATGTAGAAAAGAGACTTAGAGGAGCCTTCACTTTCATTAAATTAAGACCACTTATGTTTAATAATGGGTCCACTTCTACGGCAATCATTAATCGGACGGGATTTAGATCAGTAATGGCTTGAGTGACTGCATGCATCACTTTTCCGCTCTCGCCTTTTAAGCCTTCGGATTTCTCTATCAGTTCAGGAGTATCTTCAACTTCATCACTGCTCGCTCTCAATATTTTTTCTGAGATTTTGGTTCAAAATGAAAAAAAATTTGAAATTTATTGATCATATCCTTTAAATTCAAATCTAATTAATTCACACTTCAATTTAATACAAATTGATCAATAAGTTTTTTTTTATAATTCTTCAAATAATCTTATATTTGTTTAATAAATATTCAGAATATTTTTGGGAAAATAGGAATTCACTATTTGAGGATGTTTTTATAACTTAAGTTTTGGTTAAATTAATTTAATTTTGAATAAATAGATGAATAAAACTCAGAACCTTCATCATCCCCACCACCAGAACTTGAAGGTTGACTAGTGTTTGCAGACTTGGCAGGACTTTGAGCTGAACCGCTAAAACTGAAACCACCAAATCTAGAACCAGAATGTGATCGAGATATTGTTTGTCCAAAAGTACCCGCGTTTATGACCGAACCCGCATTTGGAGTCATATAACAGAAACACATCTTCTGAGCCGAAGCCATATTCAATTGACCACTGCCTAAAACTCCCGCCGGTCGGGCTTTAAGTGTAAAAAAAGATGAATCAAAATCTCATAAAAAGATTATGAAAATCAATTTTAATCTATTTACTGACCAGCAATTGAATCAGTTCTTGCACTACTCTTTTTAGTGGCTAAAAGTAGTTTCCAGTCGACATCCATGGCTTGAAGTACTTGTTCAAGTTTATCAGTACCGCCATTAAACTTAACGTATAGATCTTGTGCTGCGGGAAACGCTTCTATGACTGAAACTAATGGCACTTCTACTGTCTGTCCGTTATGTAATGGAAGTGTGATTAGAGCTAATCTGTTCAGCTCTTTTGGTGATAATTCATATTGAGTTTTATTGAACACTGGATTTTCGGCAACCATTATATTAAGCCAGACTTCGTATGGAGACGGAAGGCCAGGACCTGCCGGTTCTTTAGCGCAAAACATCACTGAATTATCGAATCCTAGGGTTATATTGTGTTTCAATTAATTGTTTCTCAAAATTTTTATATATTTCGAACAATTTTTATGAAATAAGAGTTAGTTTTGAGTTTCAATAATCAGAATTCAAGTATCGAAAACCTTATCAATCAATCCATTCCTCACCTGAAGATTTAGGAAGTCTAACAAGAACTCCGTTTGGTTTATATTTATATAAAGGGTCAGAACGTCTCTGACTTTGTACTCTTGAATGAGACAATTCTTGCCATTTTCTAACAATATCCCACAGATAAGTCCACGACAAAGAACTCGGTTTATGTGTTTTGAAGGCATACGATTTTTGCAATTCTTTACAATTAGTCGGTTTGTTACCAATTACTGCAGAATTGTGTATTTCTTGACCACATTGACTTACACACCAACAAAAGTTGGTTCGTTTATCGCATTGAACCGGAGAATAACTGCCATCTTCTAAACACTCGGGTATGAATACACCTAAAGCTGAGGCCACTCTTCGTTGTGAAAGTAGTTCTCGCTGTCTCTGCTCTTTCAAACAATTGCCTGAAATAGATGTTTGAATAAAAGCATAAGAACTTTGCGCTATTTTTATGATCAATTTCATGACAAACTTGTTTTGTAATCTTTAGATACGTATTGACTTTGAGCTGATTTTTCTTTTCGTTGAAGACTTGGTCCGATCACATATTTAGATCCAATATCTATTTCATTGTCTAATAAATCGTCATCTTTTGAATCTAATCAGAATCAGTCAGACTTTGAATTAATATTTAATGAAATAAAGATAAAAAAGAATTAAGTTTATTGAATACCACGTGATTTATGTTTATTTAAATTATAACAATCAGGTTTTGTTACTTTAGAAACTGTTCCATCAATTTGTTGTCCTTTATCATTAACACACCAACAAATACCTGCGCTATCATCACATTGTAGTGGAGAGAAAGACCCGTCCGGAAGACAAGTGGGCAAAAAGACTTCTGGATATGATCTCAGTTTAAGAACAGCCGATTCTCGCCATTCAATACATGTCTGCTCTTCTTTTGGTTCATATTCTCCGCTCAAATCGTGTCCAACCGAATGGTCATCAGTCGGTGGCCCGAGATATTTACCGAATGAATGCTCATTAAATGAATGTTCATTAACAGAATGATCATTTGTTAATGAAGATAAGGTTACATTTATTTTTCTTAGACTGCCCTCAATTGGTATTTCGACCTTTAATTCAGATAATTATAAACTATTTACAAAGCATGAAAATTTGGGATTACGGCTGAAGAAAATGTTATAATTTTTCGAAATTAATCGAAGTTTAATGAATTACTGTAACAATAATATCGAGTTCGATATGAAAGACAAACCTCAATAGTTATCGGACTTATTTGACTTCCTTTACTCGCTTTTAGTAATCGATTTTGTACTTCTTTTTGAAGCATGACTTGTGCCGCTTCATTCAGAATAACGTCTTTGGTTTCTTGGCCTAAATCTTCCTCATCATAGAAATGTCCGATATCTGAGTTCTTCGTATCTGTCGCCACAACAACAATACCTATCATTGGAAACAATCAAATTAGTTTTAAGAATTGGTAATAAATTTTAAATGATTAAAAAACTTTTTGATACCATGTTTTTTAAAAGGCATTTGAATCTTATCATGATTTAGAATCAATGTTCTTCGTTTGGCAGCAATTTTTTCCCTCATAGACTCTGCTTCTCCTAATGTACCTAAAAATGAATGAATATGATTGGCGGGCGCAGAACCCAATTGGTTTTGAATGGCGCCAATCGTTCCTCTTATTAACTGATTCTTAGAAGTCTTAGCTTTTGAGTGTCCGAAATCATAGAAAATATTAGCGATTCCGTCAACAGTAGTGCCGACGCCAAAGGCTAATGAAACAGCTGTCAGACCCACTTCGGCAAACATTCCTCCACTTCCAGAACCTATACTATTGAAGGCCGCGTCGATCTGTTTGAATATTTTTGCATTTGATTCCTGATTGAAATTAGCTGTCGCTGAGTTTGAGCCTATTTTGGATTTTTCAGCCAAACCGAGATCTTGTGTCACTCCAGAGAGTGATTTACTTATTTGTGCCACGAAATCGATTCCAGACAATACTTTATTCGAGTAAAATATATTACTTCCCTTTTGACGCATAGTGAAAATTGGAATTTAATTTCGATTTATTTCTATGATTGTTGAGTTTATTAAGAGCTCAGTTAGAATATACCTGATCTGCAAAATCAACAAATGATTGAGAATTTGCTAGAATTATCCCAATTATGAAACCGAATACTGATTGAACTAATGTCGAAATCTGTCCCATATTTAGTTTTGCTGTCAATAATGAATTGCTCGCCTGTGAGATCGCTATTTCTAGTTGTGTACAAATAAATTTAGTAAATTGTGCTAAATCTGATTTTGAAATTTCCTCCAGTTTTGGACCTTAAGAATCAAATATGGAAATAGAAAAAGTTTAAACTTTCAATATACAAATGCCATTTTTGTATCAGTTTTGACTGAAATTACAAAACTGATGGTATTTGTTATAGAATTAGACAAACCTTTCCATGAATTGTTATCAGTAGTTAAATAATTTGTGGTATTTTTTGACATTAGTATTGGTGCCATTGGTCCTAAGCTGGCATTCAATTTTGAGAAATCTATGCTGAATGTTGAGACTTGACCACAAACTATCTCAAGCGATGGCTTTAAGTTTAGAAGAGGTGTTCCCACTGTTATCTCTGTTTTAGCCAATGTGGAGAGTGAGCCCACTGGCATAGTATTATTGAGTGCAAGCAAAAGACTCAATACCTAAACATTGAGAACATGCAGATTATATGAATGCATAAACATTTTGAATGTTAAATTCAAAATTAATCAATAATAGAATAATAACTTTGAAGAGTGTGTTAACAAACGGGTTTATACGCTTTTTCTATATTGGTTAAGACACAAAATATTCTTCCATTAGTGACTTTTTGCGATAAAAACAAATTTCTAAATCTAGAATCCCATAGAAAGCAATACTTAGGACAAAATTGATGTGATTCTCAAATTTTGTATACAGGAAATATCTAATTAAACATTAGATTACCTTAAGATCAGTTGAATAAGAAGTTTTAGCGATTGCAAAGAGAGCTCCCGAACACACTTTGATGAATGTAATCAAATCATTTGATGCTAAATAAGGACTAATACGTTCTATTGTGTATAATAATGGTTTTATATGATGTAAAAGTGAATCCAATAGCCTTTTAAGAAGAAATGGTCCCAAATTGACTGCATTATTAATCAGAGAGTTAACAGCTTCGAGAATAGGAGTTGTTATGCCATTAGGATTGGGGTCTATTTTCAAGAGTGAAGCTAACGGACTGATTGTATCATTTATTGATCTTCCTTCAAATACACTTAACAGTCTTGAAACTGAAACTCCCAGAGCTATAAGAGTTGAGTCCATTGTTCCTGAAATACCCATCGCTAGGCTTTGAGAACTTGTGGGTAGTATAACATCAAGACCTTTAACTAATTGATCGGTTATCTATTGCAATAATTAGAGGCTTTTTATTAAAGTCAATATTTATATGCTTTTTAAATACCTTAAATAATTCCGGTCCCAAATCATCGTCAAATTGTTTAAGAATACCAGAAATGAATCCAATAGAGAGTCGAGATATTCTCCAAAGAAGCGGTCGATCTAATAGTTTAAGTTCTTTTATCTTATTGTCTGAATTCAGTTCTTTCACCAAAATATTGCTCACTTCATAAAGTTTAGCACTGAATGCAAAATAATTAAAATTGAAAATTTTTTTATATAAGATCTTTGGGAAAAAACCTCAAAAACTATTGATTTGATTTCAATAAAAGAACTAAAACTATAAATTTATGAATTAAATCATACAGAGTTAGAGTTCCGCCATCTTTTCCAGCAATAATAGCTTTATAATGTTCATCATCTTTGACAACTTCACAAGTGGTCGAGACTTCATCAGGAATTTCAGCCCTAAGTATCATCTCTTCTTCCACTGGTTCAGTGACAGTCATTTCTGTGGCTTCTCTCTCATAATCATAATCAGATGATCTTTTTGGTCTACTCTCTGGACCAAAAGTAATGTCTGGTTGACTAACATTTTTGGGACACATCCTTTCATGAGGTTTACCTAAAAGTCTAACAATCAAATAGAGAGCCCTATCATTACTAAACGAGACTTTTGGTGCGTCTGCTTTCAAGTCTGTTAGTGAACCACCTGATAAACAATCACAAAGATTAAAAATCAGTTTTGATTTAAGTTTCATTAAAATAAATAAAAATAAGTGTTTCTTAAACTAAGAAAATTGCTTAAGAATTAAATTGTCAATTAAAAACTGATTAAACCTAATGTTTTGACTATGGCTTCGAGTGTTGGTTCGATAGTTGAGCCGAGAATTGAAGATTTTCCTCCCAAAAGTCCAGCCAATAAACGATTGACATTCCAGAGTTCGATGTGATGTAATTTTTTTAATAGAGGATTAGCTGATCCACCGCTTAATGATTTCAATACTGAATCGGTTACATCTACGAGAACTTGTTCTAAATTATACAGTCTTTCAGTACACAAGTCTTCCAATTGTTCGGAATCGCTCTTCAATTCATTGGATTTTCTTTCCAATGATTTTAAAATCTTTTCTAATGTATGTTCAGCTCTTTTAAGCAGTTCTTCCGTGATCTTCACTGGACTGACACCAACGCCTTTATTAGAAAATGTAATTTAAATAGATTTATATCATTATAGGATTTCAAAAATTAATGAAAACGAGATAAAGCTTCTAATTTATGATTTCAATGAATATTAATAAAGATAAATAAAAAATTCATACTCTGGTCAACGATTCCGATTGGATTATTCAATGAATGTAAGTCTTTAGGAAGAATTTTTTGTTCCGAAAGACTTTTAAGGGCTCCGTAAAGAACATTATTCAAAGTGACCAAATCATCAATTTTTTGAATTTCCGGTAATTGGAATGCATAGTGAGCTTTCTCTAGTTTGATTGAATGCGGATGTCTTTGACCTTTGAACTCTGCATTCTCTAGAGTTTCTGAAATTTTATGCCGTAATCTTCTATCAATAGGTAATATTTCTGGTACTAAACCAATGAAAAATCTCTCCAAAAACTTTTCTCGCGCTAAACAACTCAATTGGCAAAAAGATAATCTTCCGAACAGGCCTTTTAAAGTAATTTTTTAAACCTAACCTTATTATTAATAATCAATAGAAAACTGAACTTTAAATCTGAAAAATTTATTGAAAAATTTTAACACAAATAATTAGAACTATATAAAGATCATTAATACCGAGTTTTTCATCTTTAGAGAGTTGATTGATACGTATTTCTCCGATTGGACCGAATTTTTTGAATGATAAATGAGGAAAAACGTCTAGTTTTCTGAGTTGTCCCACTTTTATACCTCCCAAACGACCCAATTTTCCTAACTCTGAGATAGCGCCTATTCATTCATCAAAAAAGTATTGATTAAATGGTCGTAAGTTTAAACAAATTATTTTATAATTAAAGCAATTAATGTTAATAATTACCAAATTGTCCAATAGTCAAGTCTGCAATAGCTTTAACATTATATCTGGGATCAGCCAATTCAGAGATTCTTATTCTTGATAATTTTCCGATCGGTACAGAATCAATATCTGGATAACTGCCCAGAATTGATGAATGTTTATCATATAGATTATTATAATGTGTGAAACTTCCAGTTGAATCACCTATAAGTCAAAAAGTTTATTTGGTATTATTCGGTATTTTCATAAATAATCACAACTATTGATGTTTGAATGCATTATTTTTTAACTCTTACTAATTTATTAAGTTTTATTATAACTTAATTAATATGTTGGAAGTTTTTCTTAATGTATTTTTAGAACTTTATTATAAAAATTATTTTATCTCAGAATAAATTTATGATAAATTCACTATTTTCGAAATGAATTTTTTATAATTACCAGATAGTTCTGATGCTTCTTCTTTAGTCTCTGTATCCATTTTATTTTCATTTGCTTTACTATCTTTATGGTCATTACTCTCTTCATTATCAACAGTGTCTCTTTTCCTTCTGGGCGCAGATTCCTTATAAGCTTCATCGGCTTCAGGATCTTCACTCTTGAGGATTGACTCTTTTTCGGTCGCTTCTGTCTCAGCGTGTGTTCCTGTTTCCGCGTGTTCAGCAGTTGTAACCTCTGTCTCCTCTGTCACCGCAACAGTTGTTTTCTTAGAAACAGTGTTTGGATTAACTGTAGTTTTCTTAGAGGCAGTCTTTGGCCCTTCAGTTGTCTCTTCAGAAGCTTCCTTATGCTCTTCAGTTGTTTCCTCGGAAGCAGCCTTAGGTTCTTCAATTGTCTTCTTTTGAGGAGTCTTTGACTTTTCAGCTGCTTTGTTACCAGCGGTTTTTGGTTCATCTCTTGTGACTTCGTGCGAAACTGATTCGATAGTTTTAGGAGCACTTCCAGCCTTTGATACTTCTATGGAAGCATCGATTCCACAAACAGATGAATCGTGTGGTTTACGATTTGCCGCTATATAATCGCCGATCGAAATGGCAGACAATAGACGTGTTCCCGAAACTATTTCACTCCAAGCTATTAAATTATTAATAATAAATAAGTGAAACATTTGAAAAATATTTATCAAACAATAATACTCACGAGTCATGTCATATATGAAAGCTTTGCACTGATAGTAAGGTATATTATCACCGATGAAAGAAATATCTCCTTCTGTTTTAATCGTAAGTTTAACCAAACAATTGCCACCGAAATTATCTAATGGTTGATAAATACCATTGACATCATCGCCTTCACAGACTCTTTGATTGAAAATTAGGCAAATTTAGTGATCATTCAGATAATTGAAAATTATTATTGAAAGTTTTGTTACTTATGTTTATTATTAACCAAATAATATGATTGACATCTCTTTTCGGTAACTTTAATAATGTTAAGTCTATTGCATTGAAGTACTAAAAATGTTTGCAGATGTGGATTAGTTGATGGCTCGACTTCGAACAATATTTCATCATCAATATCGACCGGTCCATCATTAGGTCGACTGTCACCGAAAATAAATGTTGGTTTTCGACCGTCTAATGACACTTTTACCGCCTCTTTTTTATTACTTTTAGCGCTTCCAGTGTTTGACTTTTGCCCATTCGGTGGAAGTGTTAAGTGATTGTCTTAAGAGAAGTTCATTAGAGTTTATTCAAAATTTTTGTATTCATAGTTTAATTTACTGATGAATTGATAAATAATGCAACAAATGTTTTGAACTAAATTTATGGATAATTAAGTTTTTCACTAATTTATTATTGATATTGATTTGAAAATCAAAGTCATGAACTCATAGGCAATACATCTGTTTTATGATTAAATTGTTGAAAAGTTTAGTCAATTTTTATGTGACTGAATCAAGAAATCAAAGTTCATATTAAGATGGATTTTTCAAAATTTCCCAAAAATGCTTTATCTGTATTTTGATCAATGAGTTTAGAAAAGGGTGTTTAATAGTTCGAAATTAAGATAATTTCCCAATTAAAAACAAAAATACAATATCAGCTTAATATTATTGATAATTAGAATTATTTTTGCTTCGATAAGATTTTGAAGTTTTTAATTGAGAAAATTAATACTTTACATCTTTGAAAAATTCTTATTGAAGATGAACTTTTCCTCAACTTCTCTTCAATTACAAGCAATTTTTGTAAACTAAAGTTATTCTATACAGAAATAAAGAACTTAATTATGAATAGCTGCTAATGAAAACTGAATTTTCTTTTAAATCTAAACTATTATTAGCAGTTGAAAAAAATAAACTATTTTCTGTGATTATATAAAATATAATATAATCTGAAAAATAGATTCTTACCTATCAATGAGATTGCACTAACAGTACAGTTAAATATCGGTTTCTTGTTATCAAAAACATTATTGTGAGAACTTCTGGCACGAAATACAACATTTGAGTCACAGAATGTAAAGAATCCGTCCAATTGTGAAGTTTGGTCATCATTGCAATAGCTTTTAAATGATAATCAAGTAATAAAAATATAAGAACTTATGCAAACTTTTTAAATTCAATGTAAAATTAATTTTTGTTCTCAAATTAATAAAGTGTAAGAAATTTTGAAAAGTTAGTCAAACCTGAGCTGATTGTTAACAGTATATTTGGCGCTACATTTTTGTTTAGATGGTTGACTGATTGGCATTTTATCACATTTAATAACTAATGCATCAATTTTAGAGATAGAACGTGCCTTCGGTGGCAAATAGAAAGTCCAATCGCAGTCATAATTAACAACAGTTGATGTGTTGGACACTGTTTCGCCTTCAAGAGTGAAAGTATAGCCCCATTTTTCTAGGTTTATATGACCCCCACATGCAGACAAACCCTCCACTGGTGTCGCGCGACTCACAACTGCTTTTTCATCTGAAATTAAAATTTTATATTCTTTAAAAAAGGTTTTTGTTTGATTCAAATTCAATTACAATCATCTTTTGTCATTTTTGGGATGTCGTGATGTCTTCTGTTCTCTTTTGGCAAGTCTTCAACTCTTAACGCTCTATAATCTAAATGAATAATGTTTTAATCAAACAAAAAGTTAGAATTTTATTTTGAATTATTCAGTGTTTGACTGACGCGAAGACATGGAACCAGTGCTGCTATACATCCATATAAAGCCCTGAACTGTTGATGAAGTTTCTATTGTTAAACGACAATCGAATAGAGGTTTTCCAACTTTATATCTCAATCCTATCAAAACAAACATTCATTGAGTGAATTTTGCATTGAATTCTCTATTTTTTACCATTTAATGCTTTTGAATGCAATCTTAGTGTAACTTTTCCTGCGGTTGGTTTGAAAGTTCCACTAATTCTTTCCGGATAACAAACTCTATTGAGTTTAAAATAGAGAATAATCAATAAAAACTTTTGTGAGATATTGAATTTTGATTACTTTTGTCCGTTATCTATTTGTGCGAAAGCAATGCATTGTTGATTGTAATCATAGTCAACAAAACGGAATTTAGAACACCGGACAACTAGATTGTAATTTTCGGGCACTTTTATATGTTTTGTGCAATCAAAATATGAAACTCCTTCGTATTGTTGAACCGGACCTTCGATTGTCTTCACATCATTTTCATTGTCTAATTCTATTTCGTCATTACATGCTATGATTTTTCGGTTTAAAATATAAATTTTGCACAATTTAATTAAAAAATATATTTATGACAAAATTCTTAAACCATTGCAAATATTTTCGAACCTATCCTGAAGTTTCTTAAGCTAAAGACATTTTTCTAATCAATAACATGAAAATAAAAATTCTATAGCAAAGGAATTTTCTCATTCACAGGCCTAAAAAGTGCTTTTTGTAAACTATCGAAGAATTAATTAATTTTTTCTCCAAAATTTTTCATCATAAAAATCTTTAAGCGCATAAAATAACAATTTTTAAAGGGATCCCTAATTCAAGTTTATTCTATTACTCTTTTTAGAGATAAATTAATTGAGAAAAATACTGAGTTTATAAATACAGTTCAATAATTAGCGCAATAAATACTAATCAATAAAATACTCTTACGTTCGACTGTGAAAAAACCGGTCGCTTTTTCCACATCGATTGGATTTGATGAATATGGTATTGCTATTCATTGCAAAAAAAATATGTGTTAAGTCAAGCAAAATAGATATCTTCTCATTTTTGATACGATGGCTGATATTTAGATATATTATATAAACTAGTAGGCTATGAGACTAATATAAGCCTTCGTATAAAAAATGAGAAGATATCTATTTTGCTTGACTTAACACATATATCAATTCAAGTTCATTAACTATATAGAAATAATTAATTATTGATATCAATATCAAAATTACAAATTAAATGAACAGACCGTTATTGTCGTCATCGAGTTTCAGTTTACACTCGAATGTTGGAACACCACCTTTGAATTGGTTCCTGGCTTTCGGTTTACTCATTACTATAAACTCAACTTTACTGTTTTTTGGAGCAAACTTTCCTTTCAATTGTTCTTTTGTAGCACAGACTCTAAAACACAAAAATTCACAAATAATTACAAATCTATAGCGAAGACCATTAATTGAGTTACGTTTTAGCGCCGCGATTGACTTCGATCGTAACCGCACAGCCTTCGGGTTCACCTAAACTTTTAACCTCAACAGTTTTACACTCAATTGTTATACCGTTTGGGCTCAGAATCCCTTTGAGAGAAATTAATTATTTAGTTATTCTGGAAAACTTGAAATGAATAGAATTTTGTATTAATAATTGTTATTTAAATACCAAAACCCGGTGGCAAAAAAGCCTCGACTTTACAATCAAAAGCTAATTGAGCTTCATTTTTAGTATAATCGCCGACAACTGTCACAAATTCTTTTGTGTCATTATACAGATAAACGCTTTGTTTGCAGGGTTTGCCAGAATATGCAAAGCTATCCTATTGAAAAACATTATGGATCAAATTGAATAGTAATTCGAAAATTATAAGATTTAAATATTATATTACTTACTGGAAAAGGTTTTTCATCGTTCGCATGAGTGATGTTCAGAATTGTATTTATTATATTGAAAAAGAATAATAGTTTTAATCTAATTCTAGCCATAATTGTATTGATAGACTAGAAATATGGCATCCTCTGAGACCATATGGTTAATAATGTTAAATTCAATTAATTTCAAGCGATTAAAAGTATTTTAAAATACAGTTGAGTATACTTTCGTAATAATGGTTTCAATAACCTGATAGTTTCGATTATTTTTCATAAAATACGTGTTATAGAAATGAATTATAAGTTCTTTAAACAGTTCTTACACTAATTTAGACACAAATAAAATTTTTCAAAATATTTTCAGTGAATTTCTCACTTAGACATAATTGTTATAATTTTTATAAATCTATTATAAATACTTTAATAAAATTTGGCTTTGAATTAATAGATGAATTGTAAGAAAATACTTGAAATATTAAGTTTTTAAGTTTAATCAATAATATAATTATAAATTTAACATTCTTTACAACTGAAAAGTTATTAAAATATTTAAATATTATATAAAACTAGCCTGAAAGCCCGTTCAGATGAACGGGAATAAAAAACAATATTTTAATTATGAATCTCTAATCCGAAACTCTCCATGAAGGTTAAATCTTCGAGGTTTGACTTGAAATTGCAACTTCTTGGAAATAAAAACTATTAAAGTTTTAAAAAGTAGTTAAGGATCAATAATGAAGGAGTTATCTGAGTTAAAGTAGAATTTTCAATGACTTATTGAAGCTGTTGAAATTTTGACTCACGAAATTCTGCATTTTGCAATAGAATTTAGATTTTCTGAATAGTTAAAATAAGCCTTTCTTCAATAGATAACAGCTTAACCACTTATATCTTCCAACTTAAATTTATAAGATTGTACATTCAAAATTCGTTAAAATTAACTTAATTATTGATTTAAAATGAACGACTATCAAGCAGTTTTTGAACCATCCTTAAACCATAGAAATTTTTCCAAAATTGACGAAGATATAACTTTTTCTTCATCATCATTTTATTTGTTATTATAAGCTGACCATCTTTGATACTTGCATATAACTCTGCTAAATTTGTTGACGCTCCTAAATTGAGTTTTTCTTTCAGAATCAGAACTAGCAAGTGGTAAAATTTACATTCATATGACAATAATTCAATAGTTTCAGGAACAACCCCCGATATCATTAAATATTTTTGAGCGGACTTGTGCATCTATTCTAATCATTATGACTTAAAAATAATTTTCATTGAATTTTTATAATTAATATGACATTTGTTTACAATTAAACATTGGATGAGTAGATGAATAGATAGATGAATCAAATGTATTTATTTGTTATTATAATAATATGTGATACTCTAATTATTCAAATTACTTCGAAAACAATAATAAGTAATTAGATTTGATAACAGATAATTTAGAAGCTAGTTCCGATACTGCAGAAGACAAGTCAACAGTTACTAAAATTTCAATTCATTTCACGAATCTACTATAATTTTTTTGTATTTATTTATTATAGATATGAACTAATGTTATGAGCGAAATTACCAATAGAGCAAATAGCATACGTTTTTAATTTTAAGTTTATTGTGAGCGACACTGTCAAAATTCAATCAAAAGTTGGGAAAAACCCAAAATGTATTTATTCGAGAATTTTCCAAAACTAATGCTTTTTCATGATTGTTAACCAATAGGAAGTGTTTTATGTTCAAAAATTATAAGAAATTATTGTAAAGTTTTAATATTAATTAAGACTTCATACTGAGGTGAGTTTAGACTCCATTGTGTAGAGTCTGATGTTTTGTAATGGAAATTAATTTTAAATTTGTTTTAATTTTAGCTCAAATGAAGTTTTAAATAATGGATTTAATAATTGTTAATTAGTGTGAATTGATTTGATATTTAATCAAATGAATTATTTAATTCAAAAAAGAGTTTAAGTTTGTTATGCTTTTGATTATTTTGTTCATTAATTTGTTAAATGTGTGATGGAATATGATATTTTGTATTTCTATTTTGGTATAAAATAATTATTGTTCTAATTATCAATTTGAATTAATTCTATTTTTCATTATATCTGAGTAGAAACATATTAGTCATTAAACTTATTACTCACTCATATTTAACACATCATTCAAAATACATATTAAAATATTTTCATTAGTGACTTTTTTTGCAAAATCTCAGATATTAAATTAATTTTGGGTTTTATTTTAAGAAAAGGGTTAAAGTTTTCCTAACTATTTGCACTATTCCTTTATATGCTTACTCGGGAACGGTGCGAATTGAGGTAGTCAGACCCACATATTTTCGATTTGGCATTAATCTATGCGACCATTAGATTGATCAAAACTCAAAAGTTTGTGCTTATGAGCTCTT
>JAQFXV010001093.1:0-15435 GCA_034694065.1 Camisia spinifer
AACATAGAAATACTTTTTTATCATCATAAGATATCTTCCCTTTATTAACATTAGGATCAACTAGGTGATACTTTTCTCTCTTTATTAACAAAGGAGTACTACTTCAACAGTAGACATCTTCATTTTGTTAACAATTGGATCAGTTGGGTGATAATATTTATCTCTTTATTTTAAAGTGATACTTTTTCTTCAACATAATATATCTCCCCTTTATTAACAATAGGATCAGTTCAGTGATAATATTCATCTCTTTATTATTATTAGGATCAGCCAGGTGATTATTTTTCTCCCTTTATTAACGTAGGAATACTTCTTCATCAACATAAGATATCATTAAATTATTAACAATAAAGAATCATCCATTATTAGATATCTTCTCTTTATTTATAATAGGATCAGCTAGGTGATAATTAGTAAAGACCCTTTATTAACAACACCTCACATTCACATATAACATTATTAATAAAGAGCTCTTTATTTATAAAAGAATTTTCTTCGTTTTTATTAAAGAGTGCGAACGTCCACACACACATACACACAGAGCGAAACTATATACTCGATTGTATTACAATTCGAGTTAAAAAACGATGCGAATGATAAGATATTGCATAATTGGTGTTGAATATTAAAACTATTTTTTGAAGCTGAAACACTCTAAAAATTTGTATTCAATGGTCGTGCTCGCAACCAAGGTTTAATATGCTCGAGAATGTGCATCATTATCGATAATTATAGAAAGAAATCGATAATATTCACACTTCAACACTCAGAAAAATAGATAAAATAAGATATAATATTTTTGAATTAGATTTATATAACTTGAGAGAATCAATGCATTTTAGATTTCTCAGAAGGGAAGTTTTTTTACACGGCCCTCGAAATTTAAGTGAATTCTCTTATAAATTTGAAGCACACTTAGGGACCATTTTGAAAATTTGATCAAAAAGGCCAATGACCTTTGACCTCAATTATATTTAATTTTCAATATTTGCAAATATAAACTGTAAAATAATTTTTTATTATTGATTCTGTTTATCAACGATTTTTTAGGTTTTGACTACAATTAAAGCTTATATTTTATGTCAAAATTACAGCATTACGATAGTACGGAAAATTGATATTTCAGAATATTTCTAAATTTACAAAATAAATAGCTATTTATGGTGATTTTTCTTTTATTCAATTTAGTATTCGATAAATTGAAGTCAAAATTAATCGATTATTGACAAATTTGATAATAATTTACGAATTTTATCAATTATGAAATCTAACATTGAGTTCTTCAAACTGTAATATTGACATCAAATATAAGCTATGATTGTAGTCAAAAACTGAAAGAGCGTTAACCAATGGAATAAGCAATAAAAATTTATTTCACAGTTTATATTTGCAAATATTAAAAATTAAATATAATTGAGGTCAAAGGTCATTGGCCTTTTTTGATCAAATATTCCAAATGGTCCCTACGTGTACTTCAAATTTATCAGAGAATTCAAGTGAATTTCGAGGACCGTGTAAAAAAACTTTCCTTCTCAGGAATATCATTCAAACCTATTCTCCTATTTGAATGAAATAGAATATAAATCAGAATTTAAAATTAAGCGATAATGATGATAGTTTCTGAAAACAGAATTTTAAAAAATAACTGGAAAAAGGAGAATACATTGAGTAATAAAAATTAACTCCTCAGGAACTATTAAAAAAATTGTGTATTGAAATGATATAATATTTCAATAACATAATTAAAGACATAAAAATCTAATTTCTTCAGTTGAATTTGTTAGATGAACATTAATTAGTCTAAACTTAATTACTAAGCTAATTATTATCAAACAAGTATTTATTTCAAGTGTATTTGCCTACAAGCCATGCTCATGAGATATGTGACCAGTTTTGAGCACTTATGACCAGTTTTCAAATCTATAAATACATCATAATTAGTATGTCATTAATTAAAATGAATTATCATTTATTTAGTTAATAGAAAATCTTTCTTTATTATTTGATAAAAAAAAGAGTTAAGAGTCAATAAAAAGATACTCAACCATCTGAGAATAGTTATCAAAAAACCGCTGGATTTTAATTTTATCTCATTCCGGGACAGTTCAATATCGTGATGTACGGAAACAGGAAATAGCACTCAAATCAGTGACTGTACTGTCCAATCCGGAAGGTCTGATCACAATTTTATTCACATGATTTTTTACTTAATTATGTAAAATATTGAATATTCAAAAAATCAAATAAAAATTATTCGCTTGTGCATAAGAAATTCCAAAAAATAATTTTAAATATATTCGACGTAT
The DNA here is from genome assembly GCA_034694065.1 of Camisia spinifer. NCBI lineage: Eukaryota > Metazoa > Arthropoda > Arachnida > Sarcoptiformes > Camisiidae > Camisia > Camisia spinifer. The sequence continues at coordinate 2,307 of JAQFXV010001093.1, forward strand.
CATAATTTTATATTTAAATGGGACACAATTATCTAAAAATTTAAGACTTCAAACGGAATTATTAGCGTTATGTTTGAATCAAAGTTAATTAAGCACTTTTTGTTTTCATTATAATAATTATAAGAAAATATTTCATTTTTTAAAGGGTCTAAAAGTCCTCTTTAATCGCTTAATATTCTATTCTTATTCCTAAAGGTTAAGGAACTATATGATTTCTCTTATGATTTTACTGATTCAATTGTCAAATTAAATATTTCAAATTTTTTAAGTTTTATAATTTTAGAAAAAAGAGATCATCAATTTGACAATAAGGGAATCAGGGATTAAAGCGGGGCTTTGAATTTCTAAGAGCCGAAATGCTCTGATTTGAATTGCATAAACAAAGTGTCAGACGATTTATCAAACACTTTTTATTTTTCAAATGATTAACTAAAAAAGACAAAGAGCATATTATTTATTAATTGTCTGTCAATTCATTTTAAGATAACTTTGTAGATAATTATTATTGCACTTTAAGGATCTTGAAAATTACATCATATCTTAAAACAATCAACACTTAGAACCGATTATTGTAAAGTTCAAGTTTGAAGAACATCGTTAGACCCCACGCACTGTTTTCCAACGTATGTTTACTAATGATAAAAACAAGTGTCAAAATAAAAATTCAATGAATCATCAAATATTGAAGTAAACAATAAAATAAAACATTTATAACTGTTGATATAATATGATTCCATTTCCCCGAACTTCTTATAGCCGAAAACATCTTTAAGACTTGTCGATTAAATTTTCGAGACTTTGTATAATATATACTTTTTTTTAATATTCAATTTGAAAATCGAAGGTTCAAATAAAAAACTTCTTTTTTATATTAGAAGTTTTTCAAGAATGATGTTAAGTTAAACTTTAAATTAAGTTTACTTTTTAATGTTGAATTAAGTGAGCATGGTTAAGTTATTTTATCAACTACTTGAGTTGATAAGTTATTAAAAAAGGGTCAGATTAATGAAGTTATGATATTTTCAATAAATTATATCATGAATAAATTGAATTTTAATATTTCTATTAATTAACATTGTTGAATTTCATTTTACAATTTGAATTGAATAAAAAAATATTTGATTCATGGTTTTTAATTTATAATTCAGTTATTATAACACAAGTCTTGGAAAATTCAAGTTTTTAAAAAGTCCTATGAGTCATTTTGACGATATAGTAAATATTCGCTCATTAAAAATGAATAATTAAATCTCAATTTAATTTTAGCCTAATTTTTTGAAAAACAACATTTCTTACACGGTTTTAATTGATGTAATATATTTTATAATATTCTTGCTCGTTTCAATAAAATTAGTATAATTTAGTATTAAACTTATATCAGCTCAAATTCTTAAAGAAAAATTTTTAAATTTTTATTTTAAATGACAAGTCTTATGAGTTTTTTCGCTGACATAAATTTAGGTAAAGTCAAATCTAGCGACAGGGAAAATGCGTTTGTTGCTAAGCTTTCATTATTTTAAACTTTGATTTAATCCCACATTTTTGAAAAATTGATATAGTTTAATACGTTTAATAAACAGCTTTTTCTGTGGAAGAATTTGATACTAATGTGGAATCCAATATTCAAATAATCTGATTTTTTCATTAAAATTTTATTCTAAAATTTTTCGAATATTTTCCAAATCAGCATAAAATTTTATCATTCATGTTTCTAAGTAAAGTTTAAATGGTTGAAAAATTGAATTATTTTTTTCATAATATTATAATTTTCACTGTCAGAGTCTTGAGCATAAAAGCATAAATTTTGAGCATGTCTATAGTATTTAATTCTAAGTAACTTAACACGTAAAATATAGTATTATATTATATAATACATTACAATATTATATAGTGCAATGTTCCTAACAAATGGTCTTTGAATAAAAGTCTAATCTTCAAGTTTTATGTTATATAATTTAACTTCCTTGATTTGAATCTCGCTTTTTCTAAAAGTTTTTATTTCACTTAATAGAATGAATTCATATTTGAAATCAAGAATAGAGTATAATTCAAATTTGCTTCAACTAAAATTACAAAATTAAGTTATTGAATTGAAAATCTGCTCCAATAATGCACCAGAAGATAATACATTTCAAAGATCATTATGAAAAGATTAAATAAAAGTGGAGGCTTATTCAAGAAAATATTTGATAAATCTTGAATTAACAAGTGTTGAGCCAGTTATTCGATACTTGAATATCAATTGAAACCAAACATTGATGGAAAAACCTTATTATCTTATTTATTTATTGGAATTATTTTGAATTATGAGAAATAGAGTGACAATCACTTATTTAACTCCTATTGTGTAGCGTTTGCCCTCTCAATTTAAACACGTTTACGTAGATAAGAAAGCGTAGAATAAAGGGCAAACGTTCTACGGTTATATTAAACGAGAGGAGCTTTAGACCCCGTCTACGTCAAAATTTTTAGGTAGAAAAATATGGCAAACGTGTTTACATAGACAGCATTATAGCATGCAGTGAAGCCAAACTAACATAACCAAACTTTATAATACTAAACTTATTATGGTTAAGCTTCACTGTAAGGTAGGTTAGGATGACTATACTGTATGCCGAGTGTGTAAGAAAGTCAACTTTAAGGCGCTATTTTACCAGCCTCTGATCAGCCAAATTTAATATAAGCTAAGTTATTTTACAGGACAAACAAAACTTTTCTTAGCTTATTTATGTAGAAATTTTCTAAATTAGAGGGCAAACTGGGTATCAGTTGAATGAAGTGTAAACAAAATGAAAATGTGATCGCATAGAAGTCATTGTCAAGAGCATAATGTTATTCAATGACTCAATTATCATAAAATTTTAAAACGCGAAAATTCACCAAAATTAAGGGGAAAAGTTAGGGATTTATTATTAGCTTTAAATGGCAATAACTTAATTGTCGTATAATTTTAGTACAATTAGGTTTGCAAATAAATTACTTGTGTCCCAATTTTTCAGTGCTGTTGAGCGCAAATCAACAAATAAAAAATATAAAATGGATCAATTAGTGGACATTATTAGTAATATAAGTTTCATTCCGTGAAAATTGTAAATATAAAATTTGATATGAGTTTGTAGTTATTTAAATTTTTTAATGAGCATATCTAAAATCAGCAATTAATCATCTAATTAATCATCACTCACTACTATAATATTTATCTGTGATATCATTCCAATATATTTTGTAATAAATACTTTATATATTTTATAATGATGAGAGATATAAACAATTGATGACCATATTATCCTTTTCATATCTCGAAATCAGTACTAACAAGTGCTGTACAGAAAGAGCTAATCAGTTAAAGATAAAGGAGTTGTGCAACAGATACTTTGATTTTCAATATAAAGAGAGTGGCAACAGTTTTCTCAGAGTCTGTCTATATCTAGATCCTCTTTTTGAAAGTCTTGCCTATTATTTAATTTGATAAATATATTGAATGAATTAGTGTTAATGTTTGAATAATCCACAAATTTTTCCATTCATATCTCATTATTTATCTCTGAAAATTTATTCATCAGTTTTTTAATTTGAAAAATGGTTTTATTAGTTCAAGAAATTGACCAAAAAAATCAATTCGAAAAACTGCCAAAGTTTTTGCCAGAAGACAAAGATGTTGAATCAGGCAGCGATTCAGACATGAGTTTTTGTGAAAATAATACAAAACTTAAAAAAAGATTAACCTGGAAAACCAAACTATTTTATTCTTTCGGACATGTTTACAATGATATGTCTGTTTCGATTTGGTTCGCGTATACATTACTCTTCTTTAAGTTTCAATTTTCTGGTACACTCGCTGGTGCTTTGTTATTAATTGGCCAAGTTTCTGACGCTGGTTTTGGTTTAATTTTTGGTCTTGCCTCAGATCTTGATCTTGATTTTTTTATATTTAGATATGTTGGAAAAAGAAAATTCTGGTAAAAAAATTACAAAAAATTATAAAATATGATCTCTATTTTCGATAAATTATTTATTAAATTCCAGGCATTTGATTGGAGTACTTATGGTTAGTTTGAGTCTTCCATTTACTTACAATACATGTCTCGGCTGTCAAGAAAGTAATCAGTGGTTCAGATTTTTATATTATTCTTTTTTTGTAATTGTATTTCAATCGGGATGGGCTGCAGTTCAAGTATTTATTAAGATATTTAATTATTTATGCATTCAATACTAATTTTGTGTTTTATATTTACTTCCATTTGATCATATTCTTTCTCGATATTTGACATGAAAATAGATAAGTCACGTCAGTTTGATTACAGGTATCTTTTCAAAAGCCAGAAAAGTCAAAACCCAGAAATTTGTCAGAAAATAGTGTTTTAAAGTGTTGAGTTTATTGTGTAAGATTGGGGAAGGTGGGGAGGGTTGGGTTACATTAGGTTTTTTCGACCCTTTTAAACATTATCATTTGACAATTTTCTGGATTTTGAAATTCAAATTTTAAAATACGAGATTTTGACAGTAATTCTTATTACAGATTTAAGTGAAGATATTAATGAAAGACTCACTTTGAATGTCTACCGGTAATTATTTTTTCAGTCTATTATTAGATTGACTAATTTTATATCAGGTTTATACATAATTAATTATTTTTTACTGAAATAATTGATGCAATCGATTATTTCATTCAAAAGTTATTCATACGCTTTTATGCTATTGATATTTTTAAGAATTAAGTAACTAATAATAGCTTAAAAGTCATCGCAAATGATAAGTGTTGTGCGCTTTCAATTATTATAACACTTCATCAAAATAATTAATATAATCGTTTAAATGCCAGAATGAAAAGCGATCAAAAAGTAATTTTCCGATTTAATAACTCTTACAGCTCATCAAAAGCTCAAGAAATGATAACATTCATTATTTGATTATCTTCAATGCTAACTTTGAACGGATTGAAGTGTCAATAAGTTTAATGTTATAAAATATGATAAGATTCAGTTCAATTGATGAAAACAAATAATGTAATCAATTCTTTTAACTAAGAATAAACTTTAGTTTTATAATTCAAACAACTTCTAAAGAGCATTAATATACAAAGTAAAACTTTTATTGACATCATATAAATATTCCGTATAATTCTGTTGAAATCAATTCTTAATATCTTTCAATTGTTTAAACAATAATAAAGTATCTAAAAAATGAGTGTTATTCTGCAGAATAGTTTCTGTCGCTGACTTTGAAATTATAGGCAGACAATAAACTTTTATCTGATTAAAAACTTCCAATCATTTCATTAGTATTTATAAACAAAAAACTTATAGGAATGTATTTAAAATACGAATCAAAGATTTAAATCCGATTTGAAAGTATTATTAATAGATGAATAATTTTGTTGACAGTCAAATGGCAACCGTTGCTTCCAATATATGTATGTATGCGGTAACTCTTTTTGTGTTGGGTTTTGGAGACGATAAGACTGTCTCAAAAGACGATCTTTATGTTTTTACGGTAATTAAAATTGAATAAATACGTTTGTGTCAAGTTTAATGACATGTTTTACTTATCATTAATAAATAAATTTATTGCTTTTACAGTATGTCTCATATATTGTATGCGCGATCGGAATCTTTTTTTCCGTATTATTTCATATATTTGTTGAAGAACCGGAACACAAATCTAAAAAAATGAAACCCGAAGTATTTACTATTGAGAGAAATTTGTTTATTGAATCATCAAAAGGTTCAACAGCTACTGTAACTCTTCTTGCAATGCGATCTGTTGATGAACTCGAATGGAGTAATTCTATTCTAACTGAAAATGAAATTTATGACAGTAATAGTACTTCTAAATTGGCCACAAATGATGAATTAACACCAAAAAAGGAAAAGAATTGGAAAGATTGGTTGAAAAGTTTTAGCTTTTGGAAGATAACAATGTGTTATACAATGGCGCGAATGTTTGTCAATCTTTCACAAGTTTATACACCTCTCTACTTACAGGACACACTTCGTATGCCTAAAGTAAGTCATTTATCCTGTTTTTACAGTCGAATTAAAGGCGAAATTGAACATTTTTATAGAAAACTATAGCCACAATTCCTTTCGCTACATATTTTTTCGGATTCATATTTTCCTTCATAGCAAAGCCGATCTCAACTAAATTCGGATCACGAGTAAGTTTCATAAATGTAAGTTAAACTTTATAATATATTTTCACTTCAATTTCAGAGTGTTCTCATTATTGGCATCTTCTTTGGCATCATATCCTGTATTTGGATATTTTTTGATGACTTAAATCAAGATTCATACAAGTCGTGGCAAATATACTTTGTGGCAGCTTTTATTGGAATCGGTGGCGCAGCTCTTCTGATATCAACACTCGCGTTAACCAGTGATCTGATTGGAACCAATTCTGTGAGTCTATATTTTCATATAGGATAATAATTTTAAATCTTTAGAAATTAGAAGAAATTTATCATTTAATGTAATGATAATAAAATATTAATAATGAATGATAGGGAACGGGAGCCTTTGTTTTCGCTGCGATGAGCTTTTTCGATAAGAACTATAATGGTATTGTTATTGAACTCTTCCAACATTTCAATCCAGAAGTACCCAAATTGAATGGCGTACCGCTTGAACCAATTCTATATTACAAATATATTATGGTTGCACTGACTGGTGGGGCATCACTTGCAGTCTTAATCGGTTTCATTACTCTAATCAGGTCTAGTTATGGAAAGAAAAGCGATCAAATTTCGCAAAATGTGATAACATCTCATTAATTCATTCTCTTAAAAATAAGTATTCTATCAAATCTCATGCACTCTATTTATTTTCAAATTTAATTTTATAAATTATTTACAATTACAATCCATCACTTGTTTCATAATTTAAAAATTTTTGTTGAAAAATTAATTTATTTTTTGATAAATAAAATAAGTTCAAAAACATTTTGAGTTATTTTCTCTCAGTTTCACGTTTAGTGTCAACACTTCAAAATTTTGAAATATTTTTCAAAGTTAAAAAAAATATATTTGTGTCAAATATTGATGCCTTGTTTTATTATGATTTCGTTTAATATTTCATATTGTGATGAAAGCACTACTTTTTCCCAGAATTGGATTTTTTGCAAAGCATATAATTTAATTTTGATAGGTATACATTTTGGATTTGTATGACTCGATTCAAAATTATTTTCATTTTTCAGTCAATCAGTTAAAATTTAATGAAATCTTGATTTCAAAAGGTTTAAATTTCCAAATCAGAAACCTCGTTATTATCTATATTGAGATTATTTTTGGTTTAAAAATTTTAAAAGACAGGTTGGGATTCATTACATTATAGTATTTCCTTTTGGCTAAAACTGACTGAAAAGGAAAATTATTGAAAAGCCCATTATTTGATTGAATTTATATTTGTTCACTTCAATTATTGAAACTCATCAAAGGTTTTTCGACTGAAATAACTGAAAAGGACTTTATTTTTAATTGAATATAAAATCTTTATAATAATATCAAATCAAATAATCTGAAATTACATCAATTAATAATTTTAAAGTTAATAATAATAAAATTAGAACTAATATAAGTTTTGCAATATTATTGTTGATAAAAATGGCACAAAATAAATGCAATTCATATGATAATTATGCATTCTATGAAGATAATAGAGTAATTTACAACAGCTCATCAATCAATACCTCTAACAGAACCAGTAATTTGAGTTCAATCGAAGATGCCCTTAAAATAACAAATCTCACGCTTTCATATGGAAAACAAAAAGTTTTAAATGGTATTAATATGAAAGTTCCATCAAAAAAAATCTATGGACTTCTTGGTCCGAGTGGTTGTGGTATGTATTTTGTCAATAAATAGATATTTTTAAAAATTCAGGTTTCATTCAAAATTCTTCAATAGTTGGAACAATAGGAATGTGGGATAAATAAAATTCTCAATGGGTTGAAAAAGATTGGCATCACTTATTTGATTAAATATTTAAAAATTTATAACATTTTCAGTTGTATAATCCATTGCCAAAATTTTTATTTCAATCATTGAAAATTTGATAGAAAATTGATTTACAAGAAATGAAATTTAAGAAGTTGAGTTGAAAATATGTTGAAATTGCATGTATCAAGTAGTGAATTTGAGTCATATCGTCTATTTGTATGGGTCTAAATTTAAATGATTTTGTGACAAAATATTTGTCTATATTAGGCAAAACATCGTTACTTCGGTGTGTGGTTGGCATTAGAAAAGCTGACAGCGGAAATATATCAGTTTTTGGTAAAAAACCCGGAGAGCCAGATAGTGGTATCCCTGGACCAGGTTTGGGTTATATGCCTCAAGAAATAGCTCTCTTTTTAGATTTTTCAATTTTTGAAACATTTCAATATTTTGGAAAACTTTATCAAATAAATTCATCAAAAGTTAATGAAAGAACAGATGAGTTGATATCACTTCTCAATTTGCCGAATAAGCATAAATTTATTAAAAACTTGAGTGGTGGACAAAAAAGACGCGTTTCTTTAGCAGTTGCATTGATTCATTCACCGCCACTTCTCATTCTTGATGAGCCCACTGTAGGTATGCTCTCATTTTATGTTTAAGAAACATTATTTTTATACGCATAAAACAACATCTTTGTTTTGCTTTCCCTATTATTTTTGAGAATTTACTGCTTTTAAACATTAGGTGTGGATCCAGTTTTGAGGCAAAATATTTGGGATCACATGGAAATGCTGTGCAATCAGTTGGGACTCACCATCATTATAACGACTCAATATATAGAAGAAGCCAAATCAGCGGATATCGTATCTTTCATGAGAAATGGAAAGTTATTAATGGAAAAAAATCCGATTCACTTATTAAAAGAAATGAATTTACCATCACTTGAATCCGTTTTTTTGAAATTATGTCAATTAGAAACTCATAATCAAGAATTTGAAACCATAGCCATTGAAAATAGCAGTAATGAACGAATTGAACTTCAAATAAAGCCTGAAATGAATTATGTTTCTGCTAATGAGAAATATGTCTATTTGAAAGATATATCAGATGATAGAAATAGAAACAATGTGAATCGAAATAACTTAGTTCTAAGACAAAAAACAGAATCTCGTTTGACAGCAAACACATCAAGATTTGCATTTTTAAGAAGAATATCAGCTCTTAATTGGAAAAATATAACTGGAATTCGTAGAAATCTATCAATGCTTATCATACAGTTCTTAATGCCAAGCTTTCAATGTTTGCTTAACTTTACATGTTTAGGACCTGATCCTTACGATCTGCCGATTGCTGTATACAATAGTGATAGACCTCCACTAATGAGTGATCTATTTCTTCGATCATTGAATAACAGAACAATGGTTTTGATTGATTACAATTCACTTGAAGAAGCCTTACAAAGAGTGAGAGATGGCTATGCGTGGGCTGCCATCACATTCTCTGCTAATTACAGTCGAATGATGCAAGACGTGGCTTATGCGGAACAAATTGATTCCGTGCCCAAAATTGGTCTATATCTCGATACTACTAATTATGTGATCAGTAATACTATACAAAAAGAAATGTATTTAACATATAATAAGACAGTTTCAGTTATGGCTCAATTGATTGGAGCAAATCTATCGAGTTCTGCCATTCAGAATCCAATATCAATTGATGGAATCATATATGGAAAAGAATCACCTGAGATGACAGAATTCATGGCACCCGGTATTCATTCATTTTATTCGAGTCATTATTTACTTAAAAATAATTTAATTTGAAATTAGGATTAATATCAATGGCTATATTCTTCGCTGCAATGGCTTTAACAGCGATTACATTAGTGTTAGAACGAAAAGATGGAGTTTTTGAAAGAACATTAGTTGCAGGAGTGAAGACATTCGAGTTTATTGTTTCTCAAATTAATACTCAACTGATTGTACTCGCAATACAAGTACTGTTAAGCATAATCACTATGTTTTACATTTTAGACATAAAGTCTGAGGGATCAATAGTTTTGGTTTATTTAATGACATTAATTCAAGGTTTAGTTGGAATGGCTTTAGGACTTGTTGTTTCCGCGTTTAGTGAGAATGAGAGTCAGGCACTGGCCATGTCTATGGCATCTTTTCTGCCTATTTCCATAATATCAGGTATCTTTTGGCCCGTAGAAGCGATGCCCAAATTCATGAAACCAATCAGTTATTTTGGTCCACAAACCCTTGCATTGGATGCAATGCGATTTGTTATATCTCGCGGTTGGGATTTGTCAAATACCGCAGTCATATATGGTATAATTGCACCTCTTATTTGGTTTGTGCTTCTCGTTATCGCAGCTGCCATTGGTTTTCATAATATTTCATTTCGCTGAAAAGTTTTTGCTTCAAAAAAATAAACCAAAAGAGCAATGAAAACTAACTCTGAGATAACAGATATCATAAGGATTATTATTTCAAATATGTGGCTTTCTATTAATTTCAATTCCACATTCAGTTTTATAAATATGACTGAAGTGTATCATAAACTTATGGGCAAACAGATGAAAGCGGTTAGAGATTTACATCAATTAAAATGAAAAGCTACATATTTTTACTGATTAATCATTGAATCAATAAAAAAATACAAATTAATTTCCTTTTTAATTGCTAGACTTTATTTCAATGTTTGCATTAAAAATTCCAAAAACAAATTTTTAATTTTTTACTTATTTTCTAATTAAAGATTTTCTCATTATCCCCGGTATTGATTTTTAACTTCAATTCAAAGTCTCGAACTCATAATGATTCAGTTATTATCTACTATTTACAGAATTTTTCTTTTGTGAGCAGTTTTTCTTTGTGGTTGGGTTTCATCAAACCTGTAAACGTTCTTTACAGGAAAATTGATTTACATTTACCAAATTTTTTAAAGATTTTTCAAACATTGCATAACATTTAATTTAACACTCATTAAAATATTGGATTAGAAATTATTTCTCACTTTTATAATAAAGATAAAACTATTTTTAGGTTTTTGTTTTCAGTGAAGTTTCCAATTTTCTCATGCATTATAACTTCAATAAAGATATTTATATCTTAACGAAACTTCATTAAAATTATACAATGCGAATAGAATTGGTTCTGATCACGTATCTAAATATCATTATTGCTTCATCTTTTCTAATAATCTAAAAAATATTATTCTATCTTTATGGAAAAATAGAAAAAAAATATTGATTTAAGGGGATATTCGTAAGTTATAACACTTAATCAGAATTCAACCAGAATTTATAGTCTGTTTGCGGCCCTGGATCTCAATAGTAAAATAAGTTGATTCAATTTGATTTGATTAATGCAATTTCATTCATTGCACTTGAACTTTTGAATGCAATTTATAATTTAATCAATCTCTTAAGTCTAATCAATATTTCACTGTTTTCAGAAATTTGGGTCATTAGAGGGGGTATTTAGGCGAACATTTCTAGTTAGTGCAAAAAATTACTAAAATTTCAATAAAAAAATAGAAAATTATTTTAAAAAATAGACATTCGGGTTAAAGAGATATGAATGAATTATGTACCTTTGGATCTTTTTTATAAGTAAGTCTATGACAGAAAAAGGTATTTGAAGACTTGATTCATCAAAAAGACCTACAAATTGAGCAAAGATCTGCCCCCTTTCCCTATGATCTCCATATTTATTTCTAATAACTTAAATTTTATCGCAACTGAAACAAAAGGTAACTTAACTACTTTATTTCTATATTGATAGTTTCAATGTATTCATTGTGAAATAAGCCACAAGACTTCAAAAAATTTTAAAAGCTATAAAAACTAGAGATTTTCAAAGTAAACTTTTTCCATCAAAGTTATTCGAAATAAAACGACTGCGATATTAAAAATGACATTGACATTGACATTTAGGTTTCAAATAATGTTTAAGCTTTGTCTTTATTGACTTAGTACTTAGTCAAGTACTATTTGTAAAACAGTTCTGTTGATTGAGTTCTGGTCACTTTAATTGGTGAGACTGTAAGTAATGATAAGTTACTAAATGAACTCAATAAAAACTAAATCAAATCAATGTAAATGCGCATTATTTGAAAACGAAAATATTTGCATACAATTGCAATCTTATTAATAGAATTACAAACCTATTACTCGATTGGAAATAATAATACACTTCATTTCATTAATTCAGAAAATATTGAAAATAAAATTATCATAAATACAGGTATTATGCATTAATTTTCTTTCTCTATTTCTTCATTTTTTATTATTTTATATTTTCGATTTGTTAATATTTTGTTTGTGGTCTAAATATGATAATTATGTTTATGGCATCACTTCAAACAATTATATCGTTCTGATTAAATCAAAGAGGCTTAAAAATTTTATTTAATGAATTTAAAAATTAATAATAGTAAAGTTGATTGATGAATATGACAACTGATATTCCTTCTGTGGTCGAAGAGTTACGATCGATAGAGTTTTTAACAAAACATTTTGGTTGTGCTATTTGTGATCGTGATCTTAAAAATCGGCATAAATTCATATCATATTTTGTGTTAACATTTTTATGGTTATTCGAATTGAGACAATTTTTATGCCTTTTACTGATTGGAGATAATGATAAAGAGAAACAAAGTTATTTTGGGGACTTTACTGGTCTTTACGGTGGAAATCGTTTGTATTTGAATTTGGTTCAATTGTTGAATGGTGCACATGCCGCTATTGTAATGACACACATACGTCTCACTAAAGATTTTTCATGGATTAACAGTTTAGAACTTAATTGGAAGAGAACTAGATTCAGATTCAAACCTTTCACTCCAGAAGATTCAGCATTTCTTAAATTTAAGAAAAATAGAAGAGAATTAGCGATTGTTATTTCATTTGTCGCCTGCGCTTATACTGTTTCGGAAACACTTTTACACATTAATTTCATTCGGAGTAATGAAATAGGTCTGTCATTCGAATATTTAGTTGATTAATTTACATTCAATGATCATATTACAATTTACTTTAATTAATTTGTTTCATTTTATCGATTTCATTACTTTATTTAATAAAATTCTAATCATTAAAGAAACCAAAAAATCGGGTGTAGTTTACCTTGGGTGCCTCTTGTTGGCACGTCAACCTATTTAAATCTATTCAACCTGACCTAACCT
>JAQFXV010001094.1:0-15418 GCA_034694065.1 Camisia spinifer
ATTGCGTTCAAGTTCAACAAGAAAAGACCGAATCGGAAAAGACTGAATCACATGAGGATCACTCAACTGTCAGCCAACCTAACGCTGAAGTTGTAAATGAAGAGTCGCATAAAGACCCGATTCAAGAACCGATTCAAGAACCAGAAGCTGTTTCGGTCGAGAATAGCGAACAGAAACATGAATTCAATGAAGAATTGGCGAACCCATCAAATTGAACATTAATTCTACACATTTTTATCAAAATTTTAATCAAACTATTTTTCACTTATTAACAGCAATTGTAATTACATTTTAGAATTTCATTTAAGTTTTATTTCTTTATTAACATATATGATGTGAAATTGAATAAAAAATAGTTTGAATAGATTAATGATTTGAAACTTGATTTAATGCGTTCGCGTATTGAAATTCACTGCTATTATTATAATCACTCATATCGAGCGCCACTTCAACTGATTCTCTAACAACTCTTTGATCATCAGATATATATTTTTGTAACACTTGATTCGCTTCTTCTGTTGCGATCGAACCCAAAGCTTCCGCACATTCATGTCTAACCATTTCATTCTCATCAAACTTCTCTAAAACTTGAGCCAATTGTTTGACAGTCGATGAGTTCTGCATTTGTCCCAAAACATAAGCGACTTCATGTCTAAATAGTGCAGAATCTGAACATTTAAGACCATTGGCCAGAGCTATAGCCGATTCATTTGAGTTAATATTTCTTAAGGCAAACATTGCTCGATATCGAGAAAATAATTCATTTTTAGGATCAACTAAAATAGACTCTAATTTTGAAATATCATAATCGGTATACTTTAGAGGCGGCGCCGGATCTACTGATTTATATATTAAAGAATCATTTATTACATTATCTTTAGTTTCATTTAATAAATATTCGATTCGTTGAATCGCTAGTAAACAAGTTTCAGAAACTTCAGGACTCGAGTCGTTCGCAAATCTCTATAATAAACAAAACCAAAAATTATTGATAAATCTTTAGAAACAAAACTTTAGTGAATGATAAAAACCTTTAATATTTCAAGACTTTGTTGCGAAGCGATTGCACCCAAAGCTTCTCCGGCTTCGTGTCTAACCATTGGATGTTCATTAATATTAGACAAGACTTGATTTAAGACATTAATGGCATAATTGTCTTGCATTTGACCCAAACAATAGGCGCACTCGTGCTTAAGAAGTACTGAATCGTCTTTAAGAAGACAATCACTTATTTCGTCAATGCTTTGATTTCCGCCGATATTTCTTAACGTAAATAAAGCCCGAAATCTTTGACCAATCGGTAAATTTATGTTTCTTAAAATTGATCCAATTTCTGATACTTTTTCTTCGCTATATTTTGATGACATTTCTATAAATTTATTTAATTAATAACTAATCGTAATAAAAATGATTTTGACTTTAATAAACACGTGTCTATCTATTTATTAATTTACTTGAAGTTAATATTAATTTATTACTAAACTTAATATTGAAATTGCAATAAATCTATTCAATAATCAAAACAAAAATCACAGTCAAATTGATGTTTATTTTTATTACTTGTTATCAATGAATGTTTTGAATAAGTTTTAATTCAATTATAAATAGTTTAGTTTTAAGAGTAAATAAAGTTAAATAATATCAATATTTTGAAGTCATTAAATATGCATTATTTCGCCGGTTATTAGTAAAAAAAATGCTCAATAAAGTCATTTTGAAGTTTCCCATAAAAGTGCCACAAGTGTTGAAAACTGAAAACTCTTTCAATTTTGTTTTGAAAATCACACGAAAATATGCCGTAAATAGAGATTGAATTTATAGCTTTGAAAAGAGAGAGCGCTAGTATACGAATGTTACAACACTTTTAAAGACTATTATTTTATCAGTATTAGTATAATAATAATGAATGGAAAATGATTCGTACATTAATTACAATGTAATGAAATGTATTAATAAAGTCTAAATAGTTTAAAGTAATAAATTGTTAAATATCGGCTCAGTTTGAAAAAACTAAGATTTTTGAAGCGAAATTCAAACAAAATAATGATAAAAAATTTGAAATAACACTGATTTTAGAGCGAATATTATGATAAAGATGGATAACTAGTAATTCAAACATAAGTGATATAAAGTGGGGTTCAATAAAATGTGAATTTATGATTACGTTATTATTAAAGTTTGTCAAATATGAAAAGAAACCCGTTTAGAGGTCTATAGATTTATGCTATTGTTGTCGCCATTTGTCGGAAATTTGCCGCATATTTATTGTTATGTTCTATGCGTTGAGTAATTTATTAATTAAATTATAATTAAAATCAATTAATAAATAAGTTATTTATTAAACAAATTGTTTTAAATAACAATATGACAGACGCAGGATTTTTTAGGGTAATTATCATTAATTTTTTACTAATAATTAAATTTCAATGTTTTTATTTATTAGTTATTGATATTAAATAATGATTTTGTTATAAATAATCAATAAATAAATAATATGTTTATAAAAACAATTATGAATAATAGGGCACAAGTGCTGAACAGGACAATAGATTCGCGGATAAGCACAAAAAGTTATTAAAACAACTGAAATTCAATGATGTTTTGGTCAATAAAGTAAGTGTTTCGCTATTGTATTGTGTTTTGTGTTTTTTGAACTTTAAATAATTGAATATTAATTTAATTAAAATCGCATAATAGGTTGACATAAAGAAAGTGAATTTGGATGTATTGAGACCATGGATTCAGACCAGAATCGCTCAGTTATTAGAAATGGACGACGAAGTGGTTGTCGAGTATGTTCTCAACCAATTACAGGCTGAAAAGGTATTAAACCTTTCAATAAATCCATTTATGGCTTCATTGGTTTTATATTTCAATTATAATACTATTTATTTATTTTAATTAATTATATTTCTTTCAATTAATCAATTCATTAAAAGGAAGTGTTCTGTCGATTAAAAACCTAATCAAACAATTGAAATATTTGTCACACATTTCAAGCAATTAATACAAAACTTTTAAAATAATTTCCACAATATATTAATTACTAATTATTTGATATCTATTAGTATTGAAATTAAGGTCTGATAAAACATAACAAACAAAAGTTTTTAAGTAATTGCAAACCTATTTTGAAGTTTGTGAAGAAATGATCAATAATTATGTTAATAATTAAATTGTATTAATTAAGTGATAAGTTATCTTAAAATATTGTTTGCGATTTAATCCATTAGATCAGAGACTACTTGACTATTGTATCGCAGAGTCAGTCAAATACGGATTCTATGTCTGTCTGAGATTACAAATAATCAAAACCTTAAATAAGACACAATTCGTGCCAACCATTGATTAACAACTGAAGAAAGTGAACGAATGGTACTCGCATTGCATTACAAATTATCAAACAATTGCTTTAGATTTTAACAAATGCGAGAGCTCTTGATTTTAATTTAATTTACTTTAAACTTATTATAAATTCTATAGACTTATAAAATAATTTAATCATAAGTTTTCTTAATGATTAATATTTCGATAGATTTATATGATATATAAGTGGACAGAATTGTTATAGAGTTTGTTCAATATATTGTTGTTGTGGACTCTTTTTCTCATTTAGTCTTTTGTGATCAGTCTTTTAGGAGTTTCAACTAAACCGATAAAACAAATAGAGATCCGGGTATTGAATGCTATTGACGGCAAGTTTACTATTATTACAATCGCATCAAAGGAAAGCCTCACAAGAATTCAACTTTTATTAATCAAATAGTTATTAATAAATAAACACAGTTATTGATGATTTAAATTATTATATTTATATATTTTAAATCAAAGTTTCATTGTATAAAATCAAATTTTGATAAAACTAATGTCTATTTTCCCTCATTTTTAAACGTTTAGTTTCCTGACGGAAAGTTAATGCAAATCAATTTGACTGGTTTTTTAAATGGCAAAAAAGCGCGTGAATTTATGGGAGAACTTTGGCAGCTATTGATCAGCGCTCAGAATTCTGGCGATGGAATACCTGCTGAATTCGTTAATATCAAGAAAGAGGAAATCAAAAAACGTCAGGTCTGTTATCGTAATTAAAACAAATAATATTATTATTAACTTGAGTACTAATTATCAGACCTATTGTTTTAATAAATAAATGATTCATTCAATAGGCAGATGAATTGAAAAGCGCCGCAGAAGACAAAGCAAAAAATGGAAGACCTAATGATAAGTCACCGATACGTAAGCGATCACGAAGTCGTTCCCGTTCACGATCACCTCGAAAGCGTTCACGATCTCCGAGAAGACGGTCTCCGATTGGACGAAGACGTAGTCGATCAAGAAGTCCACGAAGAAGACAAAGCATAAGTCCTCGAAATCGAAGGCCAGCCGCCCGACGGAGTCCACATTCACGCAGTAGAAGTAGATCACGAACAAAGTCTCGATCGCCTGTTAGAAGACGATATGCGTCTCCGAGTAATGTTCCGACACGTAAATCAGTTGAACGTCCGTCTCGTTCCCCAAGTAAGCAAAGAAGTAGTTCTTCTCCTGTTTCTCGTTCACCTTCTCCTGCTTTAAAGTTAAAACCAGATCCAGAGGACAAAGTTGTTAAACCAAAACCTATTGACACTACAATTGATCCAAATCTTAATAAGAAACGTCAGTACAGAGCACGTGATTCTGCGGATAAAAGTATTTCGGGTAAAAGTAACAGTTCATCAAAATCTGCTTCAAAATCGAGGTCTAAATCAAGATCTAAATCGAAGAGTAAATCAAGAACAAGATCTCCTTCACCGCGAGGAAGGCGTTTATCATCTCCGCCGCGACGCAGGAGATCCCGAAGTCGTTCGCGTTCTTTTAAAAGGCGAAGTCGTAGCAGATCAAGAAGTCCTCGTTTTAGGTCCAGATCTAGGAGTCCAAGAGGTTTTAGAGGGGGTTATCGATCGCCTCCAAGATATGGTGGTTTCGGTGGTCGTTCTCCCCGACGATTCAATTCAAGGTTTACGGGTCGGGGACGTTCACCTCCACGTCGACGTAGATCTCCATTCTCTCCGCCTCGCCGTTTGTCTCCCCGTCAGAATCGTCGAAAATCTTCATCACCATCACCTCCTCGCAGACGATCACCGATTCAAAGAAAATCGGGTTCAGTAAGACGTTCGCCATCAGCATCATCTCCGCGTCCAGTGAGACGTCGTTCACCTCAACGCTCACCTCCTGTTCGACATTCCCGACGCTCACCATCGCCACCGTCAGCATTACGAAGACGTTCACCCGAACCAATAGCCAGACAGCGATCAGATAAGAAGTCTGCGTCTCCGCCGGCTATCAATCGTCGACCAGTAAAGCGTTCGCCATCTCCTGCTGTTAAAAAAGCATTTCAAAGAGAGTTCTCTCCTAAACGGTCTCCAATACGAAGCGTTCCATCGCCTAAACGTTCACCAATTAATATCGCATCTGATAAAAGGTCAAAAACTAGAATAACTAAAAAGCTTTCACCGTCTCCTTTGAGAGTCTTTGCTATTTCGCCCACAAATCATGTTCATTCGCTTTCACCTAAACATAAACCCCTTTTAACATCTCAAAGACGTAAACCCTCTCCGAATAGAAGGGAATCTAAGCCTATTCCTAAAAATGACGAAGAATTCGTTCTTCTAAAGAAAGAAAATCGATTTCGTGGCCAAAAAGCTAATGAGTAATTAATATCAATTTCAATCAAATTATTTTTCATGAATGTTGTGTTAGTTAAGGGTTTCCCTCTTATTAGCATTTTCTGTCTTTTTATCACTTAAGAGTCCAATAATTATAATTAATTTAAAACTCAAGGCAAACCTTCAGTTCATATGCATGTCATCCCAATCATGATTCGCTTGAGAAGTCTTGTTTATACCCCTTATCTATGATTTATTTGAGCCTAAACTGTAAATCTGAAACTTATCCTATTATAAAGTCTTATAAATCCTAAAAGTCTGCCTTCAGTTAAGGCTTTATTTTCTAAATTGAACTAAAATTGACAGAATATTAAATTGAAAGATTAATATTTCAAAGTGTTGAACGGCATAAACCATATCTATTTTGAGTATATTCTATGAATTGCACGCAATATCTTGATAATTATTCGTGTTATTGTATTTCATTTAATTTGAACTTAAGTTATGTTTCTTTGACTTCATTTATTTGACAATTCAATTTTTAAATATAACTAATAATTAATTTAATATCAAAATATAGATCTCCGCCACTGTCTGGAAGGGGTCGTCAAACAAGTCCTAAACCTAATATCATCCGTAAAGTCTCACCTAAACCAACACCAAATACATTAAAACCGGCAAAATTATATTCAAGTGAATCGAGTGATGAAGAAAGTGGTTCACGAACACCATCTCCCAAAAGAACCAAAAGCTCTAATAGACCGCGATCTATATCACCAATTAGTAAAGGAAAGCGCACTCATTCTACTGATATTGTTAAGAAGCATGAATCCGATTCTGATTCAGATAAATCTGATTCTGAGTCTCCAATACCTAAGAAGATAAAGTCGGATAATTCTGATAAAAAGCCAAAGAAAAAGAAGCGAAAGAAGAGAGTGAGTGATTCAGAGAGTAGTGATGATTCTGGTCATAGCAAGAAAAAGAAGAGGAAAAAGCACAGAAAACATCATAAAAAACATAAAAAGCACAAAAAACATAAGAAAAGCTCTAAACGCGCGAAATCTTCCGACGAAGACGAAGAAGACATTACAATACCTCCGGCTAAACAGAAATTAGAAGAATTAGAGAAAGCTTTAAGAGAGAAAGCTCTCAAATCTAGACGTTCTAAAGGAAGCGAATCAAATGACATGCAATTGTAATCGCATTCTTTGGTTTATTGAGTGACAGTCTTTACTGAAAGGTTTGACTACAATATATACAAAATTCAAATATTATAAAATCCTAAACTTTTAATTCTAAAACATATTTGCAATTCAGTTGAACTTATTTTCTATTTTAATTGATATACAATTTGTTGATTTGTATTAACTTTTGATTTAAGTTTAACTAAATTTGGAATAAATAACTAATTATTAACTTTAAATCAAAACATGGGTTTAAATTATAATCAATTATTTAGTTTTTTTCCCCTAAAAATTGTCATTCTTTTTAAGTTATACAAAAATATTATAATAATTTTGAATCATATTTACTCACAAAAACCCATTAAAAATAGTCACTTCTTATAGTTTGACTGTAATTAAACTTATTCTATACTAAATCGACTCAATTATCAAATAAAGATTATTCATAATAAATGCTTTTCTATTACTTGAATTGTGAGTTGAAAACAAACAACGAATTAAAATCATTGAATTTATGTCAAGTTATTCATAATTGTAAATAAGTTATGATATAAGTCCAGAAATAAATACCTGTATTGAGGCATATATTGAGAGCTTAGAAGTCCTGATTTGAAGAAAATATTTGCATATGAATCGATCTCGTATTGAAAATATGGATCTGACTCGTGAGCGCTCCTCTCTTTCCCCCTTTACATGTTTTAAGCTATGCTCTAATTTATAGATTGAGGTCTCTTTAACTATAAACTTGTTTATTGGAAATAAAAGCTCAACAATTTGTTCAATCGCTACCAGTTTATCATGGATTACTGGAAGGCATTGGACGAAACGCCACCACTGCTTATAAAACTCGATTTGTGCCCAAATTTATAACATTTTAGTTCGACCTCAACAGCAATGAAAAGCTCACACAATAATTATAATGGATTGAGCTGTTTCTTGCCCTAACCTAAGCTTTTCCTCATTTTCATTGATTTGCATCTGTTCTGTTCCAGTTTGCAGTTGACTTATTCAGTATTCAGTCCTATCTTTTCTGTGGAAAGTAACAAATCATCGATTTAGTTCAGATTCACTTTGCCTTACAGTTGGAGTCTTTTAATGTTTGGCAAAACTATATTTCCCTTATATCGAGTCATGAAATTTAACTGTTTTAAAGGTATTTAATCAATAGTTTTAATTTTCGAAAATTATTTATCAAATAATTAGGATTTTTTTCAATCGATTTCCTGCTTTGTAATGTCTTTAAGGGATTTATTTATTTGAAGGAAGGTTTCAATGATTTAGTGATATTTTCTTTCAAAGGTTTTATATTGACTTTTCTGAGTGCGTCAGTTTTGGGTCAAAAGCCAGCCGACTTTGATTACGATTATGAGCCGCCCGCACAACCTGGTGGTCAACGAGAAGTACCAGTATTTGTAAATGTTTACACTCATCCGAAGACAAGCTTCTCCTGCGCTGATAAGCAGGCCGGACATTATTATGCAGACCCTGAGACTAAATGTGCTGTTTATTATGTTTGTATCGCTAATGCTCAGAACACTTTGAGTGCACAGAGCTTTGCCTGTCCTAACGGTACACTTTTCAGTCAATCAACGCGAACGTGTGCTTATCATGACCAGGGTTTCAATCATTTTATTCTCAATTTAATCAAACTTATAAACGTATTAACAGATCTCAATCTTTAAAACAGTTTATTGTCCAATTGCGACCCGATTTTACGATGCCATTCATGGAAGCATTGATAGTAAAGGTCAGGAAGAGAGTCATAGACCGGCAGCACTCCAGCCCTGGCAAAAAGAACAGCCGAGAAATAGACCTCAATCGCAGCCGACTTCAGTCAGAACCCCTTCAGCTTCTTCTCCGACTCCACGACACGGTGTCACCAGTACTACAGCTGCGCCCGAATATGAATATGAATACGTCGACTACAATGAAACCAGTACTTCAAGACCTTCACCATCTCGTACTAGACGTGAATCACCTCCCGCTCGACGCAAAGGACAACTTCCACTTCCATTTGATTTTTTAACTCAATCTCATATCATCACATCATTTAAATGTGAAGATAAAGTTCCCGGAATTGCGTACGCGGACGAAGAGACTGATTGCAAGATGTTTCACGTCTGTATACCTTTTGCAAAGGGAAAGCTCAGAGATTATCAGCTATATTGTGATGACAAGAAGGCTTTCAATCAGGAAACAGCTCTTTGCGAATTACAAGAAAGTGTCAACTGTTCACGAAGTAAAAAGTTTTATGTTTATAATAAATGGTTTAGACCTCAAGAGTCTAAAAAGGATTCGTGGAAACACATTAAGAAGAGTGCTATCAAATCAACATAACTTTCAACTAGGATTTCGTTTTGAAAAAGTTGCAAAAACAATCAATTTATTATTTTAACGAATTAATTACTTATATATTTTCTCAATTTTTTGTTAATAGTTTTGAATAATTGTTCGCACAAATCATTTGACGCATCAAATTGTAATTGAATAGAAATCAGAAAAATTCTATTAAACTTCTGAATAAAGGTTTATTTGTAATTAAGTTCTCATTAAAGACTGTTTCCATTTGAATAAATTATTTTTTATATTTTTTATTGAAGTGTAACTTTCGTCATAGTTATCAGATTTGGATAACTTTTGATTGAGATTTTCTTAGTAAAAACATATTGTGTCGGATAATAAACTCACTTAACCTTTTAGTCATAGAATTTTGATAATGCGTTCATTTCATTGTAATTCAAGTAAAAAACACATCATTTTTGAAATTTAATTACGAAATAAGTGAATGTCAAGTAAAGTCATTATCCAAGAGGAAGGATCCAAAGGCCGGTTCCGAAAGAGCCGTAACAGCAATTCCATTGCTATCATTGATTTTTGGATCGCATTCGAAAAACTATAACCCAATCAAACCAATAATTGAATTTTCAAAATAATAACTTATTATGTTCTCATTTATTCAATCAAAAACTTGAATTGTTAAAAGTTCTATAACTGTTGTTAATCATTAATTTAAAAAAGACCACAAATGGTCTTAAATCTTAATTTAAATCAATTATGAAATGGATAATAATTAAGATTTGAAAATATCCTTATTCTTAAAAAGAGAAATGAATTTAAGCTTTCAATGAAATAGAAATAAAAAAGAATTTAAGCTTTGAATTTAATTAATTTCCATTGAATTTTATTTATTTTCAATCATTAGATACAGTAAAAAAGAATCAATAAAATCCCAAAACAATAGTAGTTGTGAAATAGATATTTGCTATCATTAAAGTTCATTCAATTGAATGCTAATAAAGTTTGGTTTTTTTAAGTTCTATAAATATTAAATTATAACTTAATACAAAAAATTTTGTCTATTATTTCAAAGCAAAGACTATTATATTGAACACAAAATCATTAAATAGTTGAAAATCAAATTAATTAAATGCAATCAATTGTCGAAAAAAATATTGAAGTTATGAAAATTTGATTAATAACTGAATTGAATTTTGAAAAAGTTGATCAAAATTGAGAATATATTATAATTAAATAAAATAAAGTAAAGATTTATTTTAGAAGACGAGGTGATGTTCGGGTCAAATGTTGAGTTTGACGCGGACTGACTCGCGATTGTTTCACAGTTTGAAATGAATTCTTATTCATTGGACTATTGAGTGGAATATTACTGACCGGCGGACAGAAGTCAGTAGACATCGGACGAGGTCTTTGTCCGATACCAACCGGTTGTTGAAGTCCTAAATTCTGTTCTTCTGAAGACAAAACCTCAACAATCGCTTTAACAATAATATCATCCGAAGGAGTCATTGGTTTCGAAGGCGAAGACATTCTTCTGAGAAATAGTGAATTCCATTTTTGCCTCAATTGAAGTGTAAGACTAGCGATATCTGGATCTACTTTGAAGTAAATCCAATCGTCTATTTTGAAGACATGTTTACCTTTATCTTTATTATCTTCGGACTCACTATCACTTTGATTGTCTTCAAACTGAGCGCTCAATTGTTTCATAACATTTTCCACATAAGAATCAATGGGAACACGAATATTACCGGCAAAAAGAGCTACAGTTATGGGTGTTATGAGAGTCAGGCATTGGGCGTAAGATATTTTGCCACTTTTGAAGATATTATTGTAAAGCAACCAATCAGTCGGTAAACTTTGCAAATATTTGGCTCGATTTCTATCAATACTTTCTCTTGAATTCAATGAACACGTATTCATGACAGAAGTCGGATGAAAGCGAACATTAACTTCGTTTTGAGTAATTAATTGTTTTCTTTCTCTATCGATACGAATAATATGAGGATAACCTCCGGCACAAAGGGCTGCCTTCACTACCGCCCAATTCTCTGAATTGGTGTTCAAATCTCTTATATCTCCTGCTCCTCGAGCTCTCACAAACCCGGAAGCTCTTAATTGTCCCAATAGTTGTGCTCTCATATTCACTATCATTTCCATCGCTGCCGAAGATATGAAGTTTTGTTCACAAAATTGTTTTTCGCAAACTTCATGTTTTGCTTTTTGCCAATTCTGAAATCCTCTCAAAAGTATTATGTGATCACTAAATGTTTTGGCCGATAATTTCTTTCTCATTGCAAGAGCTGTTCGTTTTCGTGAGGCCTGAGATGTCGGGACTATAACTGAAAAATTAATTCAAAATTAAATGAATGCGAATTTATTTGAATGTTTGCATACATGGGTCGCGATATGAAAGCGAACAAACTATAGTCAGCACAGGATCGAGACATTTGAGAACAACTGAATATAAGACCATTTTTCCTAAGTTTGGTTCAATCGGCAAATCCAGTAAATGAAGACCGAGTTCTGTCAACTGTTCATTGGATTCCAAGGCATCTATAGTCTAATGAAATAAAACTAATTGAGAAAACAGTCATTAATTATGATTTAGTAATTAAAAAAACCTTCAAAAGTTGCACAGATTTTTTGACTGTCATAAGTGAGGGAGGATTTAGTGCTTTAGACAAAAATTCTGAAACGCAAACACCAATCGGTGCCAAAAGTTTTGTTTGAAGACAGAGTTCATGAATAGACTTATTAAGAATGTCTGGAATTTGAAAGTCAGACATTTTATTGAATCGATTGATATCAAAGAGATGATAACAAACACCAAACTTTGATCGATTCGCACGATTACGTCTTTGAAGAACATTTGATTTTGAAATCCAAACCGATTCATAGGAAGCGAACCCAGTATTCGGATCGTAAACCTTTTCTCTAACTCTTCCCGAATCGATAACAAACACGACATCATCGATAGTAATACTCGTTTCGGCGATATTTGTCGACAAAATTATTTTGCGAACACCGGAAGGAATGCGTCGGAAAACTCGTTTCAAATCATTGTTAGGCATTTGAGAATAGAGTGTGAATAAAGCGTATTTATTTGCGTCAAATCTTTTCGAATCATTTAATATTCTTTCGCGAAGTTTAATGATCTCATCATAACTGGCAAGAAATATAAGAATAGTTCCGTTTCTTTGTTCTGCATCTAATAATTCACAATTTTTTATTATGAAATTAATTAAACAACAAATAAGTTCAATATCAACTCCATTGTTATCAATCAGCGAATGATAATAACCGTTCAGAATTTGTTTGTCTTCATCATTGAGTTGAGAAGTGTTTCCAATCGAAAGGCTATTGAGTTCAGTATTCATTGATTCGTTTGCAATACATTTATAGAAAACTTCTAACAAATGAGTCAATTGTTTGTGTCCAAAATGTTGAGACCATAACAATGCATTCCAATCATTAGGTGTGCATAAGTTAATGTTCGCGCCATAACTCAGTAGAGACTCGACAACACTTCTCTTATTATGAGCCGAAGCGGCGATCAATGGCGTGACACCACTCTCGCTATGTTGATAATCAGCTGAAATCTGTTCTGTAGTTATGAGTTCAATGAGCTGTTGAAACGCATAATCTGTTCCTTCAATCCATGCGTTTTTTAATTGCGAATCCATTTTAAGCTTAAGCTTTACATCCAATTCAGCTCTTTCTGCGATAACTGTCTCTGAATTCATGCCACGAATAGATCCGAATGCAGAGAATGTATTGAAATCCGAGTCGTAAGCAATGTCTTCGCTGGCAAAAGAACATTCGGGAAACTGCGAGACATTTATTTCATCGCACCATTGCTTCAGAATCTGTTTCTGTGTTTCTTTGGTCTCCATATTATCTCTATATTGTTTCATAGATTGAGACACATATGAAGTTAATTTGAGAACATTTTCGAGATAATTATATCGAACACTTTGACCGCAACCAAAAATTTCAATCGTTGGACAGCAACCAAAATAACGCGAATAATATTTACTCATTTCATCATTAGTTGACATTAGAATGAGTTTTAGATTTCTGTGTTTACCAATTATTTCTCTCATAATAAGTAATAGAAAATCAGTGAAACGATCTCTTTCTTGAATTTCATCAATTATGACATGTGTCACAGATTGCAAAGAATTTTCGGCACCCATTAGTGTACGAAGAAGTACACCATTCGTACAAAATGTTAATAAAGTTCTCGGAGAGACTCTTCCGATACAAAAATGAATCAAATAATTAATTGTAAATTAGTTTCATATCTTTATTCCTTAATTAAATGAAAAGTTTGTAAATCAAATGATGCCTTACTTGCTCTCTAAACGTATTTGATAACCAACTGTCTGTCCAATCAATTCCATTCGTTCAGTACTTACTCTTTCGGCCACATTATGTGCGGACAAACTTCTTGGTTCGGCACATATTATACGACACGGTTTTTTCATAAGATTACAGAATTCAAGTATGAATTGTGGGACTTGTGTTGTCTTTCCTGAACCCGTTTCACCAGTTATTAAAACGATACGATTTGAGGCAATCGTTTCCATGATTTGATTGCGTTTCTGCCAAATGGCAAGACTTTTGCGAAATACTGTGCACTCGTCTTGACGTCCGGTTGCAATCGGTGGCGGACATGGAATTTGAGGAATAATATTAGAGAGACGTCCAGTCGTACAGTTTAACTCTCTATTCATATCATTCGGATTATTGCCAATCAATCTCTGGTCTGAATGTGAGCCCAGAGTCGCGTCTTTTCTCTCTTTTTCATTGACTGGAAATCTCTGTAAAAGTTGTTTTATTTGATTTTTAGCATAAACTGATAAATCATAGGTCGCATCCATTGATATAATAGTCGACAAATCCTTCTTATAGGCAGTGATATAACGATTCGAACCATTTCTAAAACATTATTTTATAATTCAATTCAATTTAAATTACTTTTTAATCAATTCAAGTCTTAAAGACTTTCTCATACCGTCTGCTCTTTGTCTTTAAACCTAATTTTAAACAATAATTACTAACAAATTGTCTTTCAATTGATGTAAAACTTGACGGAAATTCATATTCTTTATAATTAAATAATAGTTAAAATAAATCATTAAATAAATTGATAATAAATTAAATTAATGGTAAAAATATTGAAAATACCATTAACTGATTCACTGTTTAATAGTTTTGAGATAATTATTTGGACACAATATTTAAAGTGATCGTTGACTCCAATCTGAGCCCAAACAGATCGAAACAAATCCATTTTATTATCCATTTTTAAATCAATTAAATATCAAATTATTTAAGTATTGACTCATTTAAAGCATAATTCAAAGCAATTCTTTAAAGCTTTAACACTTTTTCTATATTAATGAAGAAATTTTTAGCGCCAAAAATGCTTTTACTATAAAATTACAGTTTCATTAAAAGACACTTTAAATTAGTGTTACTTTTAGAGTAAGTTTAGTTTTCGGATCAATTCATTTCTTTGCTCAAAATTCTTTTTATAAACTTTCAATTTATTGAATAAATGAATATTTTGTACAAATTATTGAATAGTTTTATAGTTTATTGAGTTTATTATTTTGTAAATAAACTTAAGTTCCAAACAATTGAATGCAATAAATTCTTGTAATACAATATCGATGATTATAAACCATTTAAATGTTATTTTAAGAATTCTATGACATTTAATTAGCAAATTATTAATGTTTAAATCAAATTGAGTATTAAGAAGTTTTTGTTACTTTATTCGAAAGTACAGAATAATTATCAATTACTCATATTTTGTGCATAATTTCACTAAGTTTTAACCGAAATAACAAATTTGTTTTACAAAAATCCCTAAATATATTTTCGAATCGATTATAACTTATAATTAATACCTGAAAGTCTTATTTGATTGAATGTTAATTGAATTTTTATTCAATAATATTCTGATATTTTTTTATTAAAAATCAAAGAAAAAAGCTTCGTATAGTTTCTATCATTGATATTAACTTAAGCCTAATCAGTGATGTACACGATCTGTTAGGAGGTTCGATCGTTGAGCATGATGATTCTAGGACTTTACATCCCTGAAAGAGTAAATCATGATTCAAATTGTTTTATCATTTTTTTCAGCAAAGTTCAAAAGTTTTATAATTTGAATTATCTGTTCGAAATCGATAATTTCGATGTAAATATATGAGGACTGGAATGCATTCAGTTTACTAGCTTTATAATTGAAAATAAAAAGGGTTTAAATCATATACTTTTTAT
>JAQFXV010001095.1:0-15418 GCA_034694065.1 Camisia spinifer
ATTTCAAAAATTAATTTCTCTGGAACGAAGGGTCAGATTGACAAAATAAATTACACGTATTCGCTTAAATGTAGAGTAGAATATGTGTAAATTCTTTCAGATATATATCTTTGAGGGTTGAGATTTTCCTCATTGAACTCAATGCAAAATTTTTTTAAAAAAGTTTATTCCTCAGGAACTAATGGCCGTCGGGAGTAGACATATATATATCATTGTAGCCTCACTCAAGGGGGGGTCGAACCATACCCACCCCCATATGAAATTCCGGCCCTGCAAACCCGACCTATACCGAATTTTCATTTTCATTAATTAGAATTTTATTATTTACTAAAATTTTACCGAAACACAGAATCAAAAAATTCGATATTTTATAAATC
The DNA here is from genome assembly GCA_034694065.1 of Camisia spinifer. Lineage (NCBI taxonomy): Eukaryota > Metazoa > Arthropoda > Arachnida > Sarcoptiformes > Camisiidae > Camisia > Camisia spinifer. The sequence goes on from JAQFXV010001095.1 coordinate 378, forward strand.
AGTTTTGACCGAGAAATCAATTTTTGTTTGATTGATGCATCGCTTTTATCCAGTCCAAGCATATAAGTCGAGCCATAGCCTGCTGTCATATTTATTATTTCGATCCATTTCAATAATTTTTTCGATGGTATAAAATAAAGCATTTTATGTAAATGAGCCCCAAAAACGCATCCTAAAAGGCTAATAAAATTGTTAAACTTTTGAATTCCACCGATAATTAATGTGGGATCGAATAGTAGAAGTTGAACTTCATAATCAAACTTCAAAAATAGCATAATCAAGAATTTAATTGCAGTCAAATAGCATAAAAACATTATAATATAATGAATTAATGAAGTACTTTCATTACTACCCAAACGTCTATTCAATGAAATCAAAAATTGATTTGTGAAATAAGAATTCATTTCAAACTTTCTTTCAATATGTTCTGGTATACGATTGATTAAATATCTAATTGTAAAAACTTATTTAATATAACCCCTTATTCGTATTCATGATTATATCATAAACAAGAATCAAAACTAATTTTCTTGAGACCAAAAACTAACCTTAAATACGTATTATTCGAAAATTCACTACTTTGAGACTGAACTATGAATTTAATTTTCGTGACTCCAGGACAGTATTCCTTGTATTGGCCATAAAATTAATTAGAATTATAGATATATAGACTTTTATTATCATTAATTCAATATTTCCTCATCAAAAAATCGATGGTAAGAAAAAAAAGATGAACATAAAATGTTATAAAAGTCGAGAGATGAGGAAAAATATGAAAGAACTGAAATTTAATGAATTTGAATTAGAGATTAAAAAATGAGTTGACACACACACAGTATCAGTAAATTTGGAATCATTTTTATAGTAAATTTCGAGTATAATCATCAGAACTCGAATACGCAATACAGGCAAAGCTCGCGCTTTCAGTTTTTATACTCTATATGTATTTATTAAGTTTAATTATTAAGTTTAATTTCAAATCTTAAATAATTAACAGTAAAATAGATCTTAATTAAAATGAAGGTAAAGTCTCATTGAAGCCGAATGTTTTTGATCTTATTTAAGATCTTCATCATGGCTTAAGATGCTATAAAAATAAATAAGGATTAAATTAAAAATTAGTTAGCAGTCATTTTTTGAGTCGCGAGTATGTACTGTATGTACAATACTTATACTCTCACTTCTCGAACTTACTGTACTTCAAATTATTTATAAATAGTTTTATGTTCGAAACTTCATCACTTATATATTTTATAGCCGTGATAATTATATAAGTTTATGTCTATCATCAAAAATAGTAATCAAATTCCATTTCAACATTAATGTGAAATCAATAGCAAATTGACTTTATTTTCAGACTTTTCAGTTCTAATTCACTAACACAATAACACAATTTTATGGGTTTAGTAGTGAACTAATATTTCGTTATAAAAAACATGAGAAAAGATAGTCTTAAGTTAAAACTCTTAACGATTTGAACATCAATATTCATTCTAATTTTCATTAAACACATGTATAAACTTTTGTTTATTTTAGTAAATTTTTCCCTAACTTTTTCTCATTTGATAATTAATTAATTGGATAAATAGAGAAACTAACCTTTATATTTGTTTTTCTTTTCAAAGTTCAAGTTATAACTTAAGGCTCTCATGTATATCAAATTAAGAAGATAATTGTTTCCCTATTTTTGAGAGCAGGATTTTTAAGCTATGTACAAGTTTTCTCCGTCTATTATTTTTAGATTTTACAATTGAGGGGAATTTTCAGCAAATTATTCAATTATAGGTATTTTCTTATATTTTACTGTAGTTTCAATAATAGGTGAATTTTGTTAAAAGCAGAGCAGTGAGTGGGCTAAACATCACCAATACTGAGAAATCCGGTTTTGTACGCAGGTATTCCCTGTGAAAAAATTTCCTCAATAGATTAGCTGTAAACATGCATAGAATTTATAAGTATACAGTATTAACAGCATTCACTTTTTATAAGGCACGTAGAACAAGTTTTTTAAATTTGATATCAAACTTTTTCAAGTTTAAACTTTCACAGCATAGAAAGTCCTAACATAAGGCACAAGCATCATGATCAATTACCATCTATTGAATGCAACCTAACTAAAATATTCGATTTTTATCACGTTAGTTGAACGGCGAATCAAACTTGAAAGTCTCCTCCAATTGATCTGTTTTTGTACAACTTCAAGGCTGCTAAATATATGCGCCCAGTCTTTCATTCAAGGCTTCGTCATGTGAAACGAATATTCTTTTTGAAAAAATTTAACTATTGAATGGTTAAAATGTCTGAAAGCAGAAGCATTGGATTTAAGCTTACTAAATGCATTTATATAATATTTATTGCTATCGGATTAATTGGATCTGTTATATTGTTTGTTTTTGGTTGTTTCGCGTTAAGTGATAAAGAAGATAATATTGATCTTTATGAAAATGTCTTTCATTATTATGGCATCGATGAGCTTAACTTCGAACCAGTTTATAATGAATCGAATTTAATGAATAATTATCATGGTTATAGTGAAGAGACTATAACTAAACAAAGTAAGTCTTTTGAATAATTGATCAAATTTTTCACTATTATACCAATTTTTATTTTAATCGATTAAAGTTTTCAAAATAATTTTGTAAACTTAATGCTTTGCAGCAGTAATCAGATGAGTGTAGTCACAAGATTTTGAGAGATATCTAAGGAATTAAATGTTTTAACATTGTTTTGATGGGGTTTGAAGTTTCAAAATATGATTTAATGAAATAAATAGATTTAATATTTAATTTAAACAAATCCTATTTCCATATAAAAGGCTATCTCTAAATTCAAAAATCATAAAATTAGTCACTTATCTGATAACTGCCGCAAAGCATTTAATTACTTTTATTCAAAATTTTAAGAATTAAAAATCTTAAGAACTGAAAAATATTATAGTATTTTTGCATATTTTTGTATTAGTTCTTTTTTTAACCCTCAAAATAATTTTATTTCCAACTCTTCATAGTAACTGTCAATCACTGATCTGAAAATAACTTTGTCATGTGATAGAAGTGTTTTTTCTGGAAAATAACTTCATTGAAAATTCAATTTAATAGTAAACAGTAGATTGAAAGATAAAAAAGCTTAATTAAGAATTAAACATATTCGAAGAATTTTGTTTTGAGAAAGTTTGATACAGAAATTATAGGGCCAACCAACTTCACCCAATCATATTTAGCCGATTCCTTTTCGCTGCATTTAACTCAAAATATTTTCTTAGATGGATAAATATTTTATACACTCTAATTAATATTTAAAAATCTATATTATCAAAATCTGTCTCTAAAGAGTAATATATATATATTTGTTTAATTTCTGGTAAATAGAAACCAACCAAAAAGTTTATCATCTAAGAATTTTAACTAAAAATATTTTTATGAATTGAGATAATAGTTTTAAATGAATTTTTAAAGCGAAATTAAATTGGGCGAAATGGGGGTACAATAAAATTATATTCTTAGAATTATTTTTTGAAGGAAAATAACCTTGTTATGAATTAATGTACATGATTAAACTTTGACGCAGGTTCGAGGTGGGCAAATACCTGTTTTACATCGAGATAATCAAAGGATAAATTTTTATTGTAATGAATTTATAATTATTCAATTTATTTCAATCTGACATCATTTTCAAGACCCCTTTGACGTATGATTCAATGCTTACCGGTTTTCCTTTCAAATAATCAAATAAAGCAATATTTAATTTTGATTAATTAGATAAATAAACGCTTTTTCTAACACTTATGATCACGTAAGCTATTCATTGATTGTAAGATAATTATGAAGTAAAAGTGATAATTGAAATACAGTAATCAATAGAGTGATTGAATTTAATAGAGAAGTATAATTAACTGATGAAAAGTTATTTACACAGAAAATAAAATTGAGAAATTAAATAAATTTGTAGCTTAAATAGAAAGCCGTAGAAATGTACTGCATCTCAAATCTCTAATATAGAGTTTTCAGAGTAAATATTAATAAAGTTAAAGTCAATAATGAAAAAAAGCAATAAAAGTTTTGATCATTTTTTCCTTATAAATGAAACGCTAATACTTTTCAACATTTCAGTCGATTTCAACTCTGATAATATAGCCTTTTCTAAACTATTTTTAGAACAAAATTCAATTTGAATTTATAATGAGAATTATAATTGTCAACTAATCATTAGTTGTCAAAGTTAATGACATCATAAATATTTATCAAAACTCGCTGAATACGTTATTCAATTTCATTGAGTTTAATTCATTAAAGAAATATTTCTTTATGAATAAACATTTTTAAATGTTTTTCACGAATTTGTTTTGTATTTAAGCAATAAGATGGTAAAACCAAATTCAGTTTTTTAATTAAGAATATTTTTGGTTTAGAACAGACAAATGGATTTTACTTATTGAAAAATCCGAAGGTTAAAAACATGAAAAGCACATGAGGATACTTAAGTTAATGCTGGCAAACAATATCCATTCACGAGTCAAGTCATCAATTAATTATGAATGAAGAGATTTAATAGAAACCTAAAATTATAATTGTATGTCATTATGAATTCTTATCACAATCACAGATAGATTTTGATAATTAATGCTAGGATTATTAAACCTATTTCTTCAACTCATCGCTCAAATATAGAGAAAGCAGAGGTTAAAAACTTTTCTGAAGGATATCATCAAATGATAAATAATCTTTATGATAGTTAAAAAAAATAATTTACCATTAATAAAACGCGCAATCCTTCAATATTAATTTCTGTGATTTTGGCAACAAAGTCACTAAAGAAATTTTTCTATAAATATATTTTAAATAATGTATTAACCAATATGAGAAAAAAGCGTAGAACCCAATAGTCATGAAACTCAGATTTTAAAAAACTTATGATAAACTTTAAGTTCAATAAATTATTTCTCAAACAACACCTTAGTTAAAAATAAAATTATAATTTCAAGTTGAAGAATATTCAATTTAAGAAGCATTGAAAGAGTTCAAAATTAACCTTGCAAAATATGTGATAAATTATATTTTTTATAAGAATTCGAACTTGAGTTTAACTTATCATTCATGGTTTTCTACACTTTTTCATTTCATTAACACATTATTCAAAATACATATATAAAAAATTTCATTAATGACTTTTTTGCCAAAATCACAGATTTTGACTCATGATTAACTAATATTTAATCTTCAATTAGATTTTTTTGGCACTATAATGGTGTTCGTGGGCATTGTCTCAATACTATTCGAGGTAATAGCCTTGATTGGAGCGATCAAAGAGAATATAGTGATCACAATTGGTATACTTGTTCTTATGGTATTGGGAACCATCTCTGGCTTATGTACAATCAGGTCTATCGACGCCTGTACTCTTATTACTCAACTATTCTTCATTGCATTGGCAGCTGTTTATGCGGTTTTACTCAGAAAAGAACAAAATCCCAGACCAAGCCATTCATATTCAACTGATGTTGAGTTGAATAATAGCAGGATTAAAAATTTCAAAAGTCTGCCGAACGTTGAGAAGTATATTGATATGAAGAACGGTCCGCCACCTTATAATGAACTCGATTTGAATAAAAATATAATTTAAACTTTTCAACTATATATTCAGTATTTAACTGCATGTTAAATGTCTTTCATTATAAGACTATTAAAGTATTAAAAGTAAGTTTTTCTTGCGCTTCAAAAATACTTGTTATATGAATTTGACTTTTGTAAAAAATTTATTCCACCTCATTATGAAAAAATATATCTTTAGTTCATTAATTATTTATGTCATTATTGGATCGAATATTTTTGTTATTGTTATTCAAACATTTAATCTGATAATTAGTTATTACTATTAAAGATATACTCATTGCCATAATTAAGGTTCAAATTTTTGAGATATATACTTGCCTGTAAAACAGCTTCTTTTAGTGGACTGTATAATATTTATTTATTATGTAATATTAATTTTTGAAAAGATCTAAATAACTTGAAGTTAAAATTATTCATCATGCTATTTACGAAAAATTAAATAGTCTTGAATTTAAATGCACACATAAAATGATAATTACCAAATTAATTTTTCTATTTGTTCCATATATGGAATTTTTGCTCCCAATTTTTTTTAAAGCAATGATAAAATATTGAGAAATTTTAATATAGTTCAATTTGTCTTATGTAATATTTTTTCAAAAAACTTGACTAGATAGCAGTGTGCAATAAATTTCATTTTATTTCTATTTTATTTGTTATATAAGACAAATAAATAAAATTTGTTATATAATAAAGTATTTATCTTCATATCGACCTTTATTTTTGGCAATGATCTGTTTATAAGGAAAAAATTGTATATTTCTTAATAACTTAAATATTAACTTACTTCTACTCGTGTGAATGTTTTTCGAACAATCGTTATAATTAAATATTTTCTTCATGAACATTGCGATTAAATTGCATCCTAAGTAGTGCTCAAATATGTAATAATAAATAATTTATTTTGATTCGTTATCTGTATAGTTAACCTGTATTACTCTTAAAATAAACCTTAATATTTAGTCATTTATTTATAACTGACTATTGATTTGGATAAGAGAGAAAAAAATGAAAGTCTTAACATGAAAATTCGTTATTACATTATTAGTACAGATAATACTAAAATCTTTGCTGATGTACCCAATATTGTACTAATTTTGTAGAGGATTGAAAAAATTGAAATTTCTTATCAAAAGTTAAATCAATTCAAAACTTAGTATTGAGTGAAAAAAGATTTAATTAAACAGAATCTGTTTTTTGAGGTAAAAAATATCGTAAATCTTCTGATATAATAAATGAAATAAATATGTTAAATAATTTAAAAGTAAATCATAGAAAGGATTTAGATTTTAAGTTTTTAGCTACAAAAAGTTTTTATTGAAATATTCAAAACTAAATATTGTGTAATCAAAGTGATTACACAATAACACCAACTGTTTCTTAAACCCATTATTTGACTTATTGTTGAAAAATGAGTTTATATTTGATTAAAAGATAAAGACTTTTTGAAAAAAAAAATTCAAAATTACAATTGAGTTGAATTGCAAATAATTTGTGCAGAATTTATACCGACTCAAAAGTAGTTCTAACGACAGATACCATCTATTTATAAGAAAGTCATTCAATCTATTGATTAATCTATAAACATAAACCATCATAGTTTTCATTGACAGAAATACACCTAAAAACAGATCAATACTCAAGTCTTGCAAAACAGTGAGAGTTATAATGAGTTATAAATCGGGGAAAAATAGGTTATATTTTAATTTCAAATTATAATGAGCCCGAAATGGCGACAGTGAGAGGCAATAGTTTTTTAGTATTAAAATACTCTCTCATAGCTGTTCTCATCCTGTCATTCATCGGAACATTTATACTCTTATCGGCATCTATTGTTTCCTTATGTGATTCGTATGAAACCATCAATAGATATGAGGTTATTATTGAACAGTTCGGCTCTTTGAGTAATGATTTTCATGATCTTTTACGTAATGTACCCTTCAATCCGTTGACTAAAGCTAAGCAGCAAGGTATTTGATTTTAATTTAACAACCTCATTTATGATGTCATTATTTATCTTAATAACCCGATTAAAAAATAGCTTAAACGTGCTCGACCTTTATCAATAAGGCATTCCTGTTTAAACTCAAATTCTAGATAGTTTATTGTTTAATATGGTTATGTTTTTAGGATTTTTTTTTCAAGTTGAGAAATCTTATTTTTATTCGACTTCTCTCTCGTTTATTTTGTTATTTAGAATAATTAACTTTTAATGACCTTTATATATCATTATAATAATAGCCAGTTTCGGATAATTTTGACCTTAAATTATAGCTTTATTTTTTTCATTCATTCCTCGCAATATTTTAGACAATAGACTAGTTTTTTACTTAAGAAAAAATAGGCATAAGAGGAAAGTTTATTCCCCATAAGTATTAACATAATATCAAAATGATATCTAAATGATGATAACAACAGAAAATATTGAGTTAATAGTTTTATAAAATAATAATTTTCCTCATATAGAGACGACGGCATTGTTTTTGCTGTTTATATACTCGACTTCCCTATCAATCGAAGTGATTGGTCTGATCGGTGCTATTAAGGAGAATGAATTGTTGATGTTCATATCGCCAGCTATTATGGCCTTATTAACAGTGGCGCACTTTTTCACTGGTCAAAGACCCAAAGCAATGACTGTTATGCTATCATTTACTGTCACTTTACTGGCATTTATCTACATACTTATGATAAGAAGAGTTAGACGTATGGAAGCCATCAGATCACGAATGATTGACATGAATTTAAGAGAGATGTTAGATATTGTGGTCACTACTTCTGGAAATGTTGTCCTTAATAAAGGACAGCAAAATCCTCCTCCTTATGATCAAATAGATCCATATCCAAGTGTCAAATAACGTGTTAAACTTATTTCTTATGCTTTATTAAGGTTGTAAAGTTACTGTAAGGTAATAAGTGTGGTAAGTTACCAAATCGAGAAGTTCATCTTCAATGAGCATTTTAAAACATTTTGCATAAATGTTTTATCTCTATTTTCAACAATAAGTTGAGAAATAGAGAGTTTAATAGTGAGAACTTTTAATCAACAAAATAAGATACTTTCTCAATTAAAAACTACAAAGGTTTAAGACCTTATCAAACGTAAACGAAAAATATAAACATTACAATCAATGATTACAAATAGTTTTTAATTAAGAAATTGTATTTTTTCTCTTATTGTGTTGATTAAAAGTTCTCACTATTAAACTCTCTTTTTCTCAACTTATTGCTCAAAATACAGATAAAGCATTTATGAAAAATATTTTAAAATGCTTATTGAAGATGAACTTTTTCCAAATTCCGTATCAAATTAACTTATTTAAGTTACTGGTAAGTTACTTTTGAGCGATTAAGTTGAGAAAGCTCTCCGCATTAATTGCATGTACAAATATTCTCATCAATAGTATATTCCTTTCAATCAATTTATTTTGAATGTACTTAACTCATAATTTAATATAAATTATTTTATAATACATCAAATAATAAGAATAAATTTCGAAAACTTATTAATTACGGAAACTAAACAATCATTTTAGGGGGTTTGAAATGAATATGGACTCTGTATATGCTACTTCAATCTACAAGCTAGGTTGTACATCCTAACTTGAGTCTTGAGTAATTTACGTTAACTGGTTACGTTAACTTCCTTAACTTGCTTCATCACAACCCAATGTTTTACACTTGATATTATTTTAAAATTTGATTATCAAAAGATAAAGTTGTGTTCAAATATTGTGTTCAAATCTATTCCAAGGCTATCAAATTTATAATGTTGTTAATTATTGAAAATGTTGTTTTGTTATACTGTTGTTCATAAAGTGTTGTTTCAATTGAAAAATAAAATAATTAAAGACTTCACATAATTTAAATAAAAATGCTATTTATTTATAATAGGCGTTTGCATTGTTGAACATTAAAAGAGTTTTTCCTTACAATACTGCTATAATTAAATAATTAGCTTTCAAATTATAATTAAAAGTTAATGATTTTGATAACCTATTTTTATTTAGTGGGAATTTTTAATTGATTAAAAAGCGAAACTTAAGTTTAATCTTTGATTCTGATTTCATTTAAGATCTTGTTTGAAGGAAAAAATAATTTTTAGCATAATTTATTTTAACAAATAGATCATCGCATTTATGGTAATTACTAATTGGTTTTTATCATTATATAAGTCATTGAAAAGGAAAAATAATTTCCATATATCATCAAAATCGAAAAATATTACAGTAATTCAATGAACAAATACTTTTTTCATAAATTTAAACATATTGGGAACTAAAATTATTCTAATTCTTTTGTTATCGATGAAAAAGCATTACAAATACATTGGCTTCTCAGACATTTTCCACCTGAAAATCCATTCAAATGACATTCTGAATCACATCTCATAACTCCCACTCCAAAAGGACCTCTGCATGGCTTTATCTGGAATCCTGAATTAAAATTTCATAAATATTTTAAGTTCAAAAAGCTTTTTCTTTTATATTTTCAAAAATAAAAAATTCCGTGCAAATAAACTTGAACAAAACTCTTAATATTCGTGAAATTTTATTATTTTTTATAATATTATCAGAAATTTCAATACAAAAGTCATTAATTTGTCATTAAATTAATTAATAAAATATTCAAAAAATCCTAATTTTTTTCAGCAGAATATAAATTCTCTAGAATATTTGAGTTCACATATACAGTATTTTAATAAGTTTTAATATTTTTAATATTGATCTCACGATGAGCTCATTCTCTACATTCAAATAAATGCTGATTAATTTTATTCATGAACGAGCTTTCAAATGACTAATAAGTAACCCGCATAACACTCAATTATATAAAATAAATTCATGCTAGAATTAAATGAAAAACAAAATTCATAAAGTTATTAGCATTTAATGAAAAATAAATTCCAATATACAGTATATTAAATAAATATTCAAAAGAGTTTGAAACCACCTAAAATCAATGCTTCGAGACTTGAATTTTGAAAATGATAATGAAATCTTTCGAGTTTTAGAATAAGTTTCCCTATAATTCTAGAATTAAGATAAAAAATCTTACAAATTATCATTACTTTAAATCTCATTCGAAAATAATGAATTTGCAGATTAATTTTAAAAATGCATTATTCTTAATTAGAAAAACTAACATTTATTTAATCCAAATCTATTAATGTCCTCAATATTATAATTGTAAAAATAAGTGTTGTAATCAAATAATTTAACATATTAATTGTTCTATCATAAAGATATATTATACTTATTCAAATATTAAATTTAACTTTGAACTAATTCGAAAATGCGTGAAATATCCAGCTGTTTGTGGTTAACTGATTAACCATCAGACTACAGATCAGATAATTTTATGTCATTAATTGTTTAATAGATGATTGAGGCAAACGATCTCTCAGAAGATAGATATTGACCTTAAAAGTTATTGAAAAAATGTAAGTTAGGATTAACCGAATATTTGAATAGTTGAAAAATCCACTTTCTAAGTCTTGCAATGTAACTGATATTTGATACTATCACAACTTTCCATCTGTAGTCAATCACTAAATTGTAAGGTCAATGTTGACCTCTATGACCTCGTTTGCCACATTGGTTCAGTATTCTTATCGATGAGATGCTAATCAATTCATTTTGAGCGGGCATTCAAAACACATTACCATTAAATTTTTCTTACCTCTAATGCTCCAGACATTAATCAGAGAAATAGTGAGAACAAGAACCAGTAATTTAAATAAAATCATTTTATTGATATCACGACTTTATTTGAACCAACGTTTTTCTGATTAAACTTTGAATTATATATTTCTCGAAATAAAAATGTTAAATCACTCGATTAACTTACTTAACTTGTTAGTTAAAAATTGATGATTTGTAAGGATATAGAATCATAAATACTAAATAATTTATCACAAATCCAGAAATAGACGAAAATGATCAACAAGTTGTTTATAAATTAATAATGTTTTTTATGCTATCTATCTATCTTTCTGCTGTTTGCTTAAGCTTCTTCGCTATATTACTTAATAATCTATCTTCGCTATATTTCTCACGCCAGGTAATTAGTTTCCTTTTAGAAGTTACGTAAATCTTATATAAAAGTTAATGGTGAAAAAGGCTTGTAATTCATCTTCACTATCTACAGAACTAAAGACTGACTGTAAGTGAGGACGACTTTTACTTCGAATAAACTGTCGAAAGTTCGAGAAAACCTTTTTGGTTGCATCATATGTTTGAGTAGCTTTTGGTATAGACTTGTAATATAACATAACATAATTATTCACTTTTGAATTTTTAAAAAATCCTTTACTAATGTTTATAATTATAAATGGAGAATGACTGTATTTAATGAAGACAGAATAGCAACAACTGCTAGTACATATTTTATATATGATCATTTTACTTTAAAAGTAGCTCAAAAAGCTACCATATCTTATCTTCAAAAAAATAAAAATAATAACTAACTATTGAGTTATCAGTCCTTCTAAAGTTTGATTTTTCTATCTTAAATTTTTTCAGTTTGATGAAGATTTTGTAACACAATGAAAGATAATAATAGCTAAGGATTTCATTAATATTTTTACTTTAATTTCATAAACTTTGTTACTGTTATTTTTATAGATGAACTTGAAGTTCAAACTCAGAGCTAGTATTTTTCAATAAGATTTTCATAACATAAGAGTTACATAACTCAAATTTTTTATGACTAGTAAAATAACTATAAATAAATACTTAATCTGTAGGGAATAATGCATAACGTTTATTCGACAGCTTTCAAGTGAGTTAACCTTAAGGACTGCGACAAAACTCAAAGTCGAAGGTAACCAAACTATTTTTCATGTAGAGATTTCTAGAGAACTCTAAAGTGAAGGTGAATTCTACCAATTTCGAGGTTACCCACAGTCTCGAATACTGGTATAAAACTAAGATAAATTCGGTATTTGTTGAGCCAATATAAGCTGCTTAAATATATTAGTGTTCATATAAAAAAGATTAAGATTAAATACACATGTAGTTAAACCAACTCGAATAATGATCAATAAGACCTGACCTTGTTTTTCATAGCATAATTCAAAAGAAAAAATAAGTAAGTGTAGAAAATGTTTTATTGATAAGCACGTGTTTTAACAAATGAATTTGATCCGTTTCACTTTCAAAGAAAAATAAGTCAAAATAGTCAATACCTTATAGGATTTCTATAGGAATAATAGAGTATTGTCTCATTATCATTCAGTCTAGAATATGTACAGGTATTAACATTTATAACTATATGAAATATCAATCTCTTAGCAATAAATTGATAATTTTGTCATTGTCTGATATGTGCCATTTATTATATGAGACAAATTACATAATGAGTAAAGAATGTATTGAATCACTCAATTCTATTATTTTCAAGTGTTTGAATGATAACAATATTACCGGTATTATTCACTTTTCCTTACATTAAAACTTCAAAAAATACAAAGTTTAAGTTTAATAAATTTCAACTTTTTGCATTGGATGAAAATTTATATTTATTTACAGTCAATTAATTTAACAAAATAAAGAATAAGTAATTTAAATTTCATTATTTATAGACATAGCAAATAGATTTTTATAATATTTTTTATCAATAATTTGTATATTTTTTACTACATTTTCAAATCCCTCAGTTTATGATATCCTGAGAGTTGTTACCAGATTCATAGAGTTGTCTCAATTCATCTATTACATGGTCTGATGAAAAGGATGGATCTCCAAAAAGAGATGAAACGATATCTGTTTACAATAGAAAAAATTAAATCAAAGCTTAAAGTTCCAAATTCAGCATAAAGTCTGAACTTGATCTAAAAGGTATTTAAACATGTTAGTAATGGTTAGTAATGTTTAGATGATTTGGTAGACATGAATCAATTTTAAAACCAAAGATTTATACTATACCTGATGCTGAAGAATTCATATATTGAATGATGAGAAAAAGGGTGAATTCGCGTGAAAACATTTAACTAAATGAAAATAATCGAAATTTGCAAGTTTTTAGATTATCATTATTTTTTCGAAATTATCTCAAGTTTATTAATTTTTCATACAATCTTTATAACAAATATTAAAGCAATTTTAGCGCATATTTTCAATAAATTGATTAAAATTCAAATGAATTCAACATAAGTCGGATCTTAAAATAATTTAACTTTTTTCATGCAATAAGTCATTCTTTTAATTTGCAATGAGTTTACTTTACCTTTTATTTAGATGTTTTCAATTAAAAATCAGTGAATAATAAAAATTCAGAAATTTGAATGCTAGCCTCAAAAGCGTGTTTAATCGGATTTTATAATTTGCATAATATGAATAATTTTTGCTCAATGTTTGCATTTAAATATCTTCGATTTATCTATATTTTCTAACTTCAAGATATGATCTAATATTGAATAACTCTTTCCAACTCATTTAGATAAGAAATGTTTTTGAAGTGATCGATTCCATTAATTTTCTTATAGGCTTAAAATAACTTTCAATTTCTTGATAATAAGCTCTATTTCACATTTTCAGTCCGTGATTTGGGCTTAATCTTGAACATTAGTCTCGAGCAATGCTATCATAACATGACATTTAAATTAGAGGTTATTAACAAGATATTGAATCGCGTATTTGAATAACTAATTCCCATAAATAAGTTATCAAAATGCAGGTAATTCATGATCAAAAGGAAGGACAGACAGTAAAGCTTTTGATAAGACAGTTGAAAGGTCTTATTGATTATTTATTTTGAAAATTAGCACTTTATTGCTTAATAATAAGAATTAATGAATTAATAGATGAATTTTTATAATAATTGGCACTAAAATAGCATTTTATTTTATTTAAAGAACTTTCTAAAGATATTTTGACTGTTTTTGCAAAATAGGTTTGCAGTTCTCAGCTCAAGCTCTGGGGGCTCACAACTAAAAATTAAAAATGCATAAACATTTAAAAAACAAACACTTATCAATTGACTGATTATTGGAATATTTTATTGGCAATGAGTTTTGATTATAATAATGATAAAGACTTTTAGAAAAAATATTATAAGTCTTATTAAAATTAGCATTGATTTTAACTGCAAACCTATTTTGCAAAGACTGTGAATAAAAATCCGCATAAAAAAGTAATGGAAATACAGATAATTTCAAGGCTTTGAAAATGACATATGAAAAAATCTTATCGATTGTATTTTTAAAAATGAATACTTAATTACTTGATAATGAGTATTATCAAAATAACTTAAATGGCTTTATTCAATATACAATTATTCATAATTAAATCATAATTAAAATAGTTTTCTTTATTTTATTTACTTAATGAATTTTCTAAGGATATGGAAATATTTGTACAGTAAGTTGCATATTAGCATGTAATGAATGAAAGTTTTAAAAAATCTGATTATAAGTTTATTTGCTTTCAA
>JAQFXV010001096.1:0-15414 GCA_034694065.1 Camisia spinifer
ATCAAATTTACAGATTTTACAATAAATAATAACCTTTATTATTCACTTAATTCCATTCTATTTTGGAGTATTCATATGATGATTACCATATAATTTAGTATAACATAAGCCTTTCTTCTCAGATATTTCAATACTTTTGAAATTTAAGGGAAATGAGAAATGGTTTCATTAAAAAAGTGAGAAGAAAGGTGTGCTGAGAAAGTTGGAATCAATGATATATAACAACAATTGAAAGTTTTTCAATTAATCTCAATAACTATGACTCAATCGAATGTAATACTTTTCTATCAATTATTTTTTATTATATAATAATTTCGAAAGCTTCCATTGAAAAAGTATTAAAACTTTCCACTAAAGTAAAAGTACAGAAACAATCAGTTAAAGTTTTCAGACTTATCTCTCATAAAACTTGAATAAAAAGTGAATTCATTGAATTTATGCATTCACTCGTTATGAATATTAACTTAACCAAAATGTTTTAATATATTGAAGAAGTTGAAGGTATATTTTGTTGGTTCATTTCAATCTTATCTTTATTGATACAGCAAATAAACTTTAATTTCCCGATTATTAAACTAATATGATTATCTAATTTGACTATATAAACAATTTCAATGCTATTATTACTTCAGAATATTTATTTATTTGTTCTTTTTTGTTGCTAAATACACGAATAAATTTTTGGCTATTGTTTCTTTAATGCTAAGCTTCAAAAATATGTTCAGACTTAAATAGTATATGTGCTAAAATATAATTTACTTAACCCTAAAAATTTGATGATTCAAACGATTTTTTAGTAAGAATAATAAGTTACTATTTTGGTGAGAAATAGGACAATGAATGAATAGAAAATTGTCGCTTTAATCAACTGTTCGATGCAAATTCAATTAGTTTAAGTTTCTATTTAGTTGCTATGAAACATATGCATAACAAAGCCAGGTGTATATTGATTTACGCGAAATAGAAAAATGTAATTTACGTTACGGTTGTGGAGTTGCCTATCAATACTCTATAGCCTTAGTACACACTTCGAATTCATACAATAGTTAAAAGGGAGAGAAAGTCCTAAATACTGGCAGCAAATTGAAAGGAAATGTAGCTCCTCTACAATTGAATAAATTTTAGGCAATTGCAAAAGCGATAGCAATAGCAAAGGCACCCTAAATCTCATACCGCACCGGAACTGTTCGTATTGATTCCCGCCGTGTGTGCTATTATGATATAAAAGACACACCACCTGCTGCTATACTGCTTTTGCTTGTAATTAGACTCTCAAAGCTGGAAATATGTTTAGTAATTAACTGATTGAAAGTACTCGTAAAATATACATTAGACAAAAGACTCTTTTCGTGTGACAGTTGCGGTAATTTGAAAAGTTTTGAACAGATATTATGATCTGGTTATTGAGGTGATAGCATAGAGCATACATACAGAATGAGGTCGACAGTCACTGTTTAAATTATTTTTAGCTGAAAAAGTGAACGAATGCTAATAAATCCTTGACTTATAGTAATCTTTTATCAATTATGAATTATAGAATTTACCCGAAATGCAATTTTCTATTTATTAAAATATTGCAAAACTCAATTAAATTGACCAAATCTTCTTTGATTCGTGGGAGAAGTCAAGTACAACGTAATAATTGAAGTCATAATAAAGTTATATCTACAATCAAACTAAATAGCTTGCCATGAAATACAATGCATTCTAAGCTTCGTTTTCATCCCAATTTCCCCAGTTTTAAATCACTTCGTGATCAAATTTAGGTCAAAAAATCTGCTACTTATGTAATGTGTTATAAGACCTTAACTGTATGACTGTATTTATTACAACATAGAATTAAAAACAATATATAAATTAGTTAAATGAAACCTTAAATAAAATTAAATAATTCATTATACTTTGAATTTGAGACAAATATAAACTATTCTATTGTGAGTAAAAATAAAAGACAATAACTTAAACCGTCGTATAATTTATACTTCATTTAATTTTTTATAGCAATTGCAAAATTATTCATTTAGTCAAAAAATTAAATCCTTTTAAACCAGAGGCTATGAAATAAAAGCTTTTGACTTAATATTTTTCACTTGAGAGTCATGAAAATTGTAGACTTTTGACTTGTAAACGGAAACTCTTTGAAATAATAGGTTATAGAAATTGCTCAAATTTAGTTTTATAAAGACTTTTTACGATGCGTTTAAAAAAATCATTAGCTTATAGTTTTTAACATTGTGAACCACTTCCTCTATTCACCTTCTTTGTTACCCGTATGACCTTTGCTATTGATAACAAAAAATTCTTTTTGAATAAAATTTTTGGCATAAATACTGAGATCTCAACTCAAAAGATAAACTTAAAAGAATATTGATTAAGAATGTGATCATTGACCTGAACCAAAGTTACCGTAAGTCCATGCTATGGACAATACATCAAATTAATAGCTTTTAAAATTAAACTATAGATAATTTACAAATATGTGAATGCAATGCAATAATTCCAATTGATCTGGAATTTTCGAACTATTGAGATTACTTTATGAAACTTGTTTTTTTATATTATATTATATGAGCCAACTATGAACTAATAGTTTTAATTGGAAGTACAATAGTTCCACTTTATTTTTATTATGTGTCATAACTTTTAATTAATCTTCAATTATTCGATAGCCTTTAACTAATGAAAAATTTTATTTCCAAACCAATTATCCGGTTCTGAAACAGTTTTATAGAATAATTCTTATAATCTCAATAATAATCTGAGGAAAAATAGTTCAGTTTCGTATTTATAAGAATTAATTAGTGGCCGTTTGTGTTTATGTTCTTATCAGTTACTATAGCAAACTCGACGTAACTCTGATGAACTTCGACGAAATTCTAAAGTTCTTGATTAAAGTAATAACTTATGACTAAAATAACAAGAGGATCAATAAGTTTGCCATTATTTTTGGGTGGAGAACTATTAGACATGAATTGAATAAACTTAATAACAGGGATGATTTCGTGCATCGCATGCAACTCAAAATTATGAGCCATCGATACAAAATGCAAACAATAAGACTAAAATAACATTTTAATGTTTGAATATTGGTTTAAGAACTTCGCACAGTATGAAAGTTTATATCGAGTAAAATCTAGACAGAATACATCTTATATATTTTCAAAGCAACTTTGGCTCTCTTGTCCTAAATTTTGAGCTTTTAAATTATTATTTTCACTGAGCTATTTAAATAATCCATAAAGTTTCACATTTACAGCCATTGAAGCAAATACTTGAAGCTTTTCAACTTTTTTTCCATAAACCTCTAAACCTATTTCTTGCAGATCAATATCTGAGGTTTAAATTTTTATCGCTATACATGTCTTATTAGTTCGAATTAAAAAGTTGATAATGAATTTTATGAATTGAGGCAAAAGCAATTTTGATAATGTTTTCTCAATTACTTTGATTATATCATTCATTTCTAATCAATAACATCATTTTGGCGGTTAAGTTAATTATAACCATTAGATAATTACTGACAAGTTTTGAATTCAGATGACAAGTCTTAAGAGGAAGTATACTTTTTTATAAACTTGATATCGCCCTTGATTTTCATTATGACTGTTAAGGTGTTGGCTTAATTAGATATTATGGCTTTCGAGACTAGAGTAGCATTCTTTAGAAAAGTTTAAAATAATGGTAACCCTTATATATTATTTCATTATCAAAACATTATGCACAAAAATAAAGGTGAGATATGGGGTGTGACCTAACGATTCTGTTTTCAAAAGCAATTTTGAATATCAGAGGAAACAATATTTCATTAATTCTGATCCAAATTATCAAATTAGAGACAAGAACTGAATGAGAAATTTAGAAAATAATTCATTCTCATGTTGTGATGGAAAGCATTTGACCCAATGTTCTTCTTAAAAGGGGTTAACTATAACTCACTTTAACGCCTATCACATGAAAAGCAAAACATAATAATTATTCATATTATTTTCCTCTTTTGTGTTCTACTCTTTTGTATTTAAAAGAGCTATGATATGAATCTTCTCATCAAATATAAGATTATAGCATAAGGTTAAAGAATCGAAACTCAACCGATGGATGACCACAAACACGGAAATAATCATTAATATATACTTTAGAGATATTGTGAATTTTTATATTTGCAAATCGTGTGCGTTAACTAAACCGTAAATAAATTTCGAAATTTCTATATAAGATTACGATTTATATTATGTTTTCCCACAAAGAGCTTCCAGTATTGCATTTTACTTTTTTTTATTTATATCACTATTAAGTTGAAATATAGGTCAAAATATTCTTTGGTTGCTTTTAGTTTACTAATGGCTATAACACAATATCACTAAGATATGAATCATATTAAAAAGCATTCTTGTGGTCATTACTCTTTTTCACGATAATTCATTTCATATGTTTAGAGGAAGTTCTGGGAACCCTTTATTACTTATGCAAACTTATTCCATATTACTTAAGACTTAACTATTTGAAATGATTAATAGACTTCATATCATTTTTCGTACAAAACTTTGACTGTGAAATAAATCTATATAATATAATATTGTAGAATTTGATTTACTTAAATGTATAAATCAAAATAATTCTCAATTATAATATAAGTAATAATTATAGGACTTCAAGTTAAAGTTCACACATGTCTGACATTTCAATTTTAGTAAACGATATGTCATTTCAGTTAAAATCAACATTTTTTTCAAATTCAAGTCAATGTTAGTTCATTAAAACCAAATTAAGCTAAATGTTGATAAATCATTGAATGAGAGCTCAAAATAATTAATTACTTCACAAAAAAGTACAAATTATAAATCAAATTAAAATTTACTATATCTTTGAGACAAAAAGAGTGCTTTAAAGAAATCTAAATTAATTTTAAGAAGCAAAACACTCCAAATAGTTTCACATTTGGAATAAAGACATAAATTTAATTCTTATCAGATTAATTGTGATCCAATTTTTTAATAGTTCATTAGCTTTATATTAAAATAATTGAATCTGTGAATTCTGCTTATTTTCTATCACATGAATGATTCATCAAAAAACCAACTTATATATAATCGTTATTCAAATTGGAATTCTATAATAATTATAATATTTGAGTTCTGTATTTGTGACTGTACTGTAATTTGAGTGTAAGCGAAGATTAGAATAAGACTTATTCTAATACTTAGTACTCTATACTGTATTGCGTTTAATTTTAAAACCGAAGCCTTTTAAAAAGATGATTTCACCAATTAATGCATAATAAGTTAAACTTGTTTGAGTGATATCTTTTCAAAATCCCGAATTTCAAAACCAAGAAAAGTCAAATCCAGAATTTCAAAACCCAGAAATTTGTCAGAAAATAGTGTTTAAAAGTGTTAAATATTTGAGTTTATTGTGTTAGGTTAGGTTGGGTTATGTCATG
Organism: Camisia spinifer; assembly: GCA_034694065.1. Lineage (NCBI taxonomy): Eukaryota > Metazoa > Arthropoda > Arachnida > Sarcoptiformes > Camisiidae > Camisia > Camisia spinifer. Next base: position 5,438 of record JAQFXV010001096.1, read on the forward strand.
TCAGGTTAGGTTAAGTTTTTTAACACTTTTAAACACTATCATCTGACAAATTTCTGGATTTCTAAATTCTGAGTTTTAAAATTCGGGATTTTGACAGTAATTCGTATTTGAATTTGAAATATTTGAACACATTTACGATTAAGTATTTGCTTAAAGCTGAGTCATGATTGATCAGAGGAAACATGGCTTCAAATAGACCTTTAACGCCAACGCTTTATAACCTTCAAACCTAATTCAAACTTTAAAATACATTATTTCTTTCTTTTTCTTAAACTCTTTTGTTCGATAATTGATTTGAATATAAATATATTTGATATCAATCGAATCAATTGATTTTGTTAAATAAATCTTATTGGTAATAATTGTCTGTAGAGATTATAAAACAGATACAACAGTTACTTTTGCTTTATTTGAGTGATCATATAAGTCAGTGTTTATTCTAAATTTTCAACTCTTTGATCTGAGACCCAATTTCCGATTTCCTTGAGAAACATAAATTATCATGAGATGAAAGAGTTTTTTTGAAAAAACTTTTACTCTGCAATTCTCAACTCAAGGTTGGATTAATCATTGTCTTTGGAAAGTCCCCAATAAATGTCATTAGAAATAAGAGGAGTTCCAAATTAAGTTTCAAAATAACATTAAAATTATAAAATATAAAGTTTTATATCCTTCAAAATTCATATATGGTTTGACCAAGAATTTACTGTTTCGAACATTTCACTCTCTGAATATCAATTGGAAGATGTCTTCTTGAGATATATAAAACACATACATGAAGTCTGACTTTGTATAAGGCTTCATGCTTTAGTACGTACGCACGGGTAGGGGAGGGGATCAGTCAAAAGCGTACAAATGAGTATATATAGGGGGTTATCGAGGAAAGTACGTACGCATTGTTTATGTGGCAAATTTGAATTAAATGTAAGCAAATTTTAATTCAAATGGCAAATAAATAATTTACATCAAATTCAATTACATTAATTTTCATTATTTGTTGAATTTGAATTATTAATTCAATTGAATAATGTCTCCATTTACTAAACCATCAAGTGATTCATTCATAAAAGCATTTATTTGGGCCACCATCAAAGTCGAAACAAATGCAGTTCAGAACTGTTCAAAAAGTATGAAATCACATCAAAACAGATAATCAAAAGCTTATCAATACATTCCAAGAACTTAAATCAAAAGCTCAGGCGAAGATGAATCAAATTTTACTGCCATTATATTAATTTTTATTGGGGGGAGAGCTCAAGCGTACGGTTGCGTATTTGACGGGGGGGGTAGGGGTCTGAAATCAACTTTTTGCGAAGTACATGACGCCTAAATAAGTTAAACTTAAAGAGTTTATGAAAATTTATCTCATACTACTGAAAAGTTACATTAAAAATAATAATTATCATATAATATTATCTTTATAACGAGTTATATTTTTGAAAGTATTCCAACCGAAATAAATAATTAAGTTTAAAATGAGTTACAAGTATACAATTTAAAGTTTAAAATTAAACGCAAGCAAGAGTTTCAACTATGAAGCGCTTCTACTTTAACGCGAAAGCTTATTCCCAATCCAATTGAATAACAAAGATATAAAATTATTGGAGGAAATGCAACAGAAAAAATCTTTAAGGTTTAATAGCTTAACACAAGGCCCATATGTTCTGATTGTTAAGCCCTTTGATTAATATCATAAAAAAGTAATGCTTTGAAGAAAGAACAGTGAATGATAGACAATAATATTTATGAGAGAAAAACATATATAAGAAGGGAATTAGAAAGTATCTATAATAAAAAAAATTGTAGGGTAAAAAATGCAATGTAATCAACTGGTATTTGCAATCTAATTCATTTCGACTTTCATTCATTCCATTAATATTGAATAGTTTGTTTCCTTTCGAGGGGTTTTCGTTGCGGACAACTTATTCAACATATGACGGGTCCAATACATCTAATGAAGTTATGCTTAACTCAAAACATATAGGGCCGGAATTGATCCCACAACCACTTTAACCCAATTCAATCTATTGCTACTTATTGAGCCCCAAAAATCTAACTTTATTCATAGAATCATTTTGAAAATGTAACACAATTAACGAATAGCTTTCAAATTAATAACTAATCAATCAATTGTTTTGTGCCCATATTTGTAGAAAAATTTGAATTATTAACACAGAATCACAATTTTCTGTTTCTTTTATTGTTTGTTACGAATAAGTTATTTGTCTGTCTATTCAGTTCTCACTAATTTGATTATTCAGTTTATGATGTTTTCAAAAGATAAGATTGATATAAATAGTCTTTGAACTGAAAACAAAATTTGAAATGATTGTTTTAAAAGCCTAGTTTCGTGTTTAGAAAGAATATTTATTCAGGAAATTAATCCCAAAATTGGATAGTTATTCAAACTTTAATGCAAATTTGTGCGCTCCAAAGTTTAACTAATTTTTCATTCAATGTTTGGTAAACATTCAGAAGTTTATTCAGGCAAAAAAACTTTCAAAATTGATTCATTCCAACATTAAAGAGAATTCATAAATTAAAGTGAAAAACTTGACGTTTAATATTTTAAAATTCGATTGTAAATCATAGTTTTTAATTATTTTTTTCAAAGAGAATACAATGCCTGACATGAATCTATTTGATGAACTTTTGATGCACTATAATTTGAATTCATAGTTCGTGTATAACAATCACGCATTTTATGTTTGATAAGTTAAATTACACGATAGTGTTGAACAATTCACATCTGAATACTTTTTTAATAAAAAATATAATTGATTTGAAATACAGAACCAAAATCATCAGAATTTAGGAAATCATTAAGTTATTCATTATTAAATATCTCAATGAAATTATAAAATAAAAATTCATAAATATTGCGGCATTGAATCAATAATTCGAATGAATAACATTCTATTGTATTGTTTTGTAACAAATTGATTGCTTGAAATTAGATTTCATGAAGAAAAATCTCTAATCGATTTCAGATAAATTCATCAGAGGTTTATTGAGTGTTTGATTCCCATCAAAGAGTTCAAAATTGTTGAATTTAAATAAAAGAAATCATTTAAAAAAGGCAATCATTTTGAAACTTTTCTTTATTTTGAATTTATTCAATACATGTTCGCAGAACTATTGGAATTTAACTGATTCTCAAGATTATACTAGTCTTAAAATTGAATTTTCAATTTTAATAGAAAATAATGATTTCTGTTTTAGAATTTCATAGTTTTCTTTTCAAATCAAAACTTAATTTTTTCTTTTTCGCTAAATTAATAAATTTAAAATTTGAGCTCATTTCTCTACTTTATTCCTGAGGAATAGATGTTTGATCGCTTCATTTTACTGAACGCATCAATTGTTCCACTCATTCAATGACTCGTTTTAATTAAATTCTGATAATTATTGTGAATGAGATATAAATCACTGGAAAGAAATGTGAAGAAGATGTGCTTTGTTTTGACTTATAATTATTTGTTTGAAAAGCATAAAGAATGTTGCAAATATAAATTGCTGTACTTGTACTGCCTATTCTACTAGTAAAATACCTGTAACAGGTGGTGGTATTATAAATAAATAATAAATTTTATTGAAAAGAATTTGAATCAAAATGAAATTAATTTCACTAAAAATTAATACTTGAAAAATCAAAAGGTTTAAATAAGATAATTACTATTTAATGACTTTATTTTTTTAATGAATTAAATTGAATAATGAAAAATTCTCATTAAACAAAAATAGTTGAGTATAAGTTAAAAAATCGAAAGCGCTTTGAATTCGAGATTTGATTAATTACTTGTTGATTAAATAAACTTTTTCGCTTAGTATAAAGAGGTTAAAACTTATTATCTAAAAAATGAGAAATACTGTAATGAAATGGTCAGCAGATAATTAATAATAAAGTTGAATATATGCATAATTTAAAACAATAATAAAAATGAGCTTAAAGTTGAACTCTCATGTCTGTAAAATTAAGGTCTATTAAATAAAATACAATAGGAATGAATTAAAGGAAATTTGTTGAAACAATGATGCGCTAAATGAGCCTTTTCCTGGCCTTCAACGAACCGCAATACTTGGCCCACAATTTCTAATATTCTTTAATGAAAGCCTAACACAACTTCAATTAAATGTATTCAAGTTCGGATAATAAACAAGTTTCAATCACTTAATTAAACTACATTAAAAATAGCTTAAAATAAGTTCTAAAATCATTCCAGAATAGAAATGAGTAAATGTTAGGTTTTGTTCACTCGAAATATTAGTTCATATTTTCAATGAGCAATATTTCAGGTTAATTAACTTGACTTAAATATCATTATATTAAACACTTGTCTGCATTGATCACGCAATTCAATAAAATCAGTTATTCTTATTACTCAACGAAAACTAATATAATTTTTGACATAAATAACGAATTTACTTATTTGTTGAACGATTTGAAAAATTCAAATAATTATTTTTGTTTGAAATGTTATCAAATAACAGGATCTTATAGGATAGCAAAAAAACTTTCGTTTGAGTAATAATTGATTTATATTTATCCTTAATGAAAAATGTGGGTCTAATAATGAGAACAAAATAATTACAATAAAATGATTAATATTTATTAAGTCAACTCAAGAGGTTATTTTTCTAGCTCTGAATTTGACTTAATTGAGGCAAAAACAATAAACAGGTGAAATTCAAGTCACTTCCGACTTCTGTGAGAAACATTCAAAATATCTAAATATCTTAAATTCAAAACAATATCGTGACTGATGTGTGACTCACACGCTCTTTATTGCTTATTTGATAGATTTTATTTCTTTAAACTATTAATATCTGCGCCAAAAGTTTTCAATGTTTTTTCTTGAATTTTAATCTTCAAGAAAGTGTGGAATTTTGGCACCAAATGAACTTTTATTCAGCACTATCTCATATTCTATGATTTTTCATTATTTTTTAATTGACAGAATAAGGTTCATATTCTTTAAATTACTGATTGTATTATTTTTTTTCTAAAAATAAGCTTTGATTTAATAAAAATGATTTCTGATTATATATCTATATGTTCTAAGTTTAACGTTAATGAAAGTATACAATTATCTAATCATTCTTTTATCACATTTCAATTTGACTGCACTTAAATTCATGAATATTTGATTTATAAAATCATAAATTATGTTGAAAGGCCTGTCAAACCGATTACTCAATTAAATATCAAAATTTTCAATTAAAAAGTTATGTAAGTGTTAAATAACGAATAATTAAAAAAAGTTCAAATTGAATGATTAGCTTTTAATTACTGTTCAATTTGGTATCCATCGAATTGAAAGTTTTCCGACAATTTGTAAATTATCCAACAATTGATTGAAAACAGTTTTGAAAGCTGAAAAGTATTTCCTTGAGGATAATTAGGGCGCTTTTTAAACGTGTTCGTGTTTGCCTGAATTGTACCAATTTTTCATACAAAAAACAAATTTTTTTCACTATTTTATCTATAAAATTGCACTATTCGCTAATTTAACCAATTTTTCAGATATAATGAGCTTAAAAGACATTGAGAAGCGATAAATGATAAGATAATAATAGCCCATTCTTTCAGAAAACGAGATAATCCGTAAATAATTTGCTTATTTAATAACGAGTAAATGGAAATCGACTGCACGCTCATTATAATTAATAAATACCTATTATTTTAAATTGAATTATTCGTCAAAAGCAATATAATTTATGGTTAAGCAATAAGTTAAATGACTAATAAATTTGCAGAAAAATTATAAGTAGAGCGGAATGAACTAATATTTATTTGAAATTATTTTTTCGATATGTTTTCTCATCGGAATCATATGTTTCATATACTCTCTATACAAAAGAGATTCTATCAGTTATTTCCGAAAAATAACTGAATTTTTCGTTTTCAATGCAAATCAACTTTTTTGTTGAATTGTTTGTCATCGAAAAATAGTAATAAAAAGTAATGAATTCCTTAAATAATAAAATATTCATTATTACTATTATTACTTGTATTTGATCGACTGTGAAAAGTTCTGAACCGGTAAATGTCATGCAAGTGTCCAAAATGACATTCAATGCTTTCAAAAGAAGTTTAATACTTAAACCTTATTTTAGAAATAACTTGAGTTTCTTTAATCTTAAGAAATAACTCTTAAAAGGAAAAATGAATTTTTTATGTTTCTCTTTGAATTGAACATTTTTTATGAATTTCACTGAGTCTATAATTTAGAAGTAAAAGCGAAAATTGATTTCAAGAAAATATCTTTTTTCAGTGCAGAAAAATGACTTTTCACAATATAAACGAAAAAAAATCTTATCTTTTGATGAGATTATTTTCATTATACAGGGGTTATCACTCTTTCGATGGTTTATTATTCGTTGACAATTCTGTTTGAGCAGAAGTTGTGAACAGAAAGAAAGTTAAGCATCAGTTAATTAATGATTCGGTAGAAGATACAAATCCTACACCTTTATTGAAAGGAACAGTCGAATACAATTATCTTTTTCTTCACTTCAATGAACATTTGGCTCATTTTGTTTGTTTATACACCTAAATGCCTGATTGCTTATCGAAATGATGCTCTTTTAAATAGTGTGAATGTCCTCACCATAACATTTATTAAATAACTTAATTCTTAATATAAACATCAATTAAAAATTATGAACTATTCAGAGCTCAGCGGAACTTAAATTAGTTTTTTCATTGACCAATGATTTAGAATTCACGGTTATCTTGATTTTTAGCTCATTTGTATTTTGATAAATTAATTTTTATTATAATGATGAAGAAATATTACAAAAACACATTCCAGACAATATCAAATATTTATCCAACAATACAAGTTCTCTTACAATTGATAGTCTTTTTATATGTAAATCTTTTTTTTAACAATCTTGAAAATTAGCATACAATTCAAAAGATAATGCTAATGTAGTATAGATTTGAGTTGGTTTATGAATATTGAAAAGATGAAACTCTTCAACTCCGACTCAACTTATCTCAAATTTAATATTTTTGAAGGGTATTTATTGGGCTCAAAATGGAAAAGTCATTTTATTCCTAATCAACTCTTTCGAATGACTTTTCCCTTATTTATTCTTTGATTTCAAATTCTTTAAGTCGTTTGAGTACTTGAATTATAATTTGGCTCAAAATTTAAAGATTATATATAATGATGGACACGCTCAACGCTCGCGCTCAGTGCTCACGCTCGCTACCGAGCGCCAATATGCTCGAGCGTGTCCATCATTAATTATATAAATAAAATCCAATTCAAAAAAGCTTCTATCTTATTTTTTCAAATTGCAAATCAACAAAAAGTTTTAAAATGATTCATGATTGAAAAATTTGAAAAAATATAATATTTTGTTTTCTTGAACTCAATTCGTTTTTAAAAGATTATTTACAGCACTGAATTAAGTAAAAATAAATTATTTAATGCCTAATTCGGATTTTTAATCAATTCAAAATCAAACTTAGTTTCAAAAATAAAAACACTGAATATTAAAACTTGAGATAATTGTTAACAAATCGATAGCTTTATTATCAGTAATGGGCGGATAAGCCAATTATAATTGTTTTACATTGATTTGAGATATGATTGAACCCATACATTGAACTACTCATTAATTTCACTTAAATGTTAGAGCGCTCACTATCTATAACTATTTTAAAAACATACAAATATTTTCTTATAATTCAAATGTAATAATTCTAATTCAAATATTATTTTAAAATATATCATTAAAAATCTTTCTCATTTAATAACTCAAATTTAATTCAAACAAATATTTATTAATAGCTTTTGGAACAAGAGAAATACGGGTTAAGGAGAAAATTGGATACTTTGGAGGGTGAATATGAGAGCAGAATCGGTGAATTGCAAAGTGATTTGAATAATGTTAAGAAAGAATTAGTATCACAACAAACTTATTCAAAACAAGTCGAACACGAGAAGACTAAAATTGTTCAAGAATTAGTTGAACAAAATCATCGACTGACGAGTGAACTGAAACAGGTTTCAATAATTTCATTTTCGATTTCTATATCAGTTTAAAATTGATTTATTGAAATGATAGAAATAATTAAAACTATACTGTATTAGAAGTAATTTAATATATTAGTTGATTCGATATTAATTTTGTCTTAACTTAAAGTCTACAGAAACTGAATCAACACTTGAAAGTCAATTGCAATCACTAAGAGATAAATTTAATGTGAGGCGAACTAATTTGAATGATCATATCGACCAATTGGAAGGATTAAAAGAAGAAGTAAGAGATAATGACATACTTTTACTAAATGTGTCACAAAAACAAACTTTCTTATGATTATAATATTGATTATCTCAATAGATTAATCTCTTAACTAAGAGAAAAAGTGATTTAGAAAGAAGAATATCATCATTAACTCAAGACCGTGAAAATCTAAACATGTCTTTAGAAGAGTCAAGTGATCGCATATTTCTTTTAGAAAGTCAATTACAAGAACAAGAGAGCAAAATCCGAACACAACAGAGAGATTTAGAAGAGCTGAGGCATGCAAACAGTCAACTTCACAATAAACTCGATTCTCTGATGAGAAAAACTTTACCATCAGATAATCATAACATTAATGGTCATCATTCGCTTTTCAACGAAATCGAAATGTCATCTCAATCTTCAAATGACGAAGATTTAAGATCATTGAACGGCCAAATCGGAACTTATAGTCCTGATGATGAAATTGATTGCGATGATCGCGAGTCTTCATATAGCTCTTGTCATAATGACTGTTGGAAAGTATGTCATTTCAATAACAATTAACAAAATATCGATTATTTAGTAATATGTTTAATAAACTCAAGTTTTCATTAAGTATTGATTAGCTATTGTTTGTCAGCAGAACAATGTTAGTAACTTATTATAATATCCTTGAAAGCCTGTCAGAAGAACAATGATTGAGAACTTTTAATCTCTTTAAGTCATTATGATTTGCATTAATTCAGATGAGTTATCATTTCAGTTAAGGCAAGAACTCGTTGAGATTTATCATCAGTTGAGACTCACTTGTCATGACTTACAAAGAAAGAAAGAAAACAGTGGAAACTTCAACTCCACCCAAGACAGTGGTATCCCAACAACACCAGAGCAAGAAATTCATTCAAATCAATTACGAGTCGGAATGTTGAGAAGTGTTATGAGAGACTTACTTTCATTATTAAACGACTCCCATTCAGAATATAGTGATATGGTATGAAAATATAGCTTTCGAGCAAAATATGAGTAGTTTTAATATTAAATATCCTGTTTTTAGCCTTGTATAGCCTGTCAAACGGTCGCTGACGAAAGGTGTGAACTCGAAAAGCTGAGGAAAGAGGTCAGTGTACAGACTGAACAAATCAAAAGAAAGTCAGAAGAATTAAATGAAATGACAAAACGGTTAACAATTCAAGAATCAGAATTGAATGCTATAAAAGAAGAGAGAGATATTTTGAAAAATGATATCAATAGTGTTAATGTTATGGCTAAGGATGAGATTGTAAAGAGAGCCTGGGATGTGAGGGATCAGACGGTGGCCCGAAAGAATGTGGTCGAAGTAGAATTGGCCAAAACTAGAATCGAAGTCATGCACATTAATAGCCAACTTCTAGAAACTATTCAACAGAAAATTGAATTATCTCAACAACTGGAACAGTGGCAGGTATTTCAATACTGTTTAAATAACAGTTATATCTAATATTTATTTTTTCAAAACGTATATATTTTAAAGAAAGTTTAATTATTGAAAGTACAGGAATTTCAATTATAATGAAATTTAGTAAGAGATAAAGTGTATGAAATGGAAATAAAAGTACAGTTAAGGACTTTGAAATTTCCTAAGGCTTTTGCTGATCATCAGTAAAAAATCACTTTAAACCTCAATTTAGTCAAATAAAAGTTTGTTACCTGACTATTAATATTTGAAAATCAAAATCTAAGTAAACTTTAGGTGT
>JAQFXV010001097.1:0-15403 GCA_034694065.1 Camisia spinifer
TAATAAATGAATTAAAACATTAATCAATAAAATCTTAAATATTTTTGAGTTATTTATGAATAATTAATAGCTTGTATATCTTCTAATCTTTCCATATATTTCAAAAAAATTAAATTTATTTATTTGATGACATATTAATTATTCAGATAAAGCGCTTTAATTTATTTCAATAATTATATGATTCCCTATGAATAAGTCAAAAACTTTATTTTTTCGTTAGCTATTATTGACGATATTCACATTCAAATATTCCGAAAATCGAGTGTTTAATTGTCGGAGAATCCTTCCAAAAACAACTTGTGATTCCCATTACGATATTTTTTCTAAAACTGAATGCATTGAAGTGTTTACCACTTCTTTCAAACAATCGACTCATGAATGACAATAAGTTCATATAATTCGGATTCATGATTATATATCTGTATTCTTTGATCATAAATGATTTTATGTTATATAAAATCTACTGAATAGTGAAGAAATGATGTGAAAATCTATTTTTCCTGGAATCGAACTCAAAGCGATTGTTGGAAGACTGTAATGGGAGGTATTATTCTCTCTAATCAATTTAAAATGTCTTCAAATAATAAATAATAATATATATTTTCCATTCAATTCTTTCTGTTGGATCTGATGTGAAATTGCGTTCCAGAATAGCAATGCAGTCAATTTTTCAATTATCAAAAATATTTCCTAAAAATAGATGAATTGTTCAAATCTGATAAAATTTAATGCGATTTCAAACAATTAAATACAAGTTTAGAGTAGGAAAAAATTGTTTTTCTTATTTTTCCATGGGTAAAAATAGTTTAAATCAGATTTTTTTTAATCGAGCTAACCTTTCTTCAAATTACGCCAAAGAATTAAACAAAAGAAAATTTTTGAAGTTTTGATATTTTCTCGAAATAACCATTAAAAATGTATTCCAATGTGCATTTTAAAAATATTTTGTATTTTGATTTGTAGGTCGGTTTCAAGGCTCAGTTTTAAAAATTTATCCAGGCTAAGACTCAAGCTCAGCCCAGAGTATGGTAAAGCTTAAGCCTGCGGAACTCTGACTGTAGGAATACATGTCAAATTTGGATATTTGAATTTGATGAAATTTGAATTGTTTTTAGCTTATCGGAAAATTTGGAGATTTGCCACTGACTTGTTAAATAAATAAAAAAGTTATAAGATATAACCTGAAATTTGAAAATATCGTTGATAGGATCGAAAAAAATGAAAGTTAGTAAACGTGTAACTTAGTAACACCCAAAAGCGTGTGCGTGGCTGTAGAGGAGCATCGAGAGCAAGCGCGCACAAAAACTAGTGTACAATAACTTTATTGGCAATCAAAGTTTCAGAGTTGTAGCTAAGCTTCAGGTTTGTGCAGTTGCGATAACTTTTGATGTAATTTTATGTGATATAATTTTAACAATGCGTGTGTTTAATATCAATGGCTTAACAATCATTGCCCTAAATTAGTGTAAAAGTTCAACTGTTCTCAACACGAAACCGATTGCGCATAAGTATATTTAATTGTTATTTACCAAATGCTGGTTTGAGAATGACTTGAATTCAATTAGCGATTAATGAAGAGTCTGTCAATGAAGAACTCAAGGAAAGTATATTTGAAGACCAGTAATTAAATAAGAAGTGGAATTTGCGGTATTTGGCAAAAGTGCGTGCCTTTGTGTAGCCATTGAAGGCTTAAGTGTGAAAATGGATAAAAGACTGTCTCAAATTTCTTACATTAGGTCTCATAAATTGTATAATAATATTACACCTTCTGATAATGTTTTCGATGTAAGACTCGTGTTATAGGTTAACACACATCTGTACCAAAGTCTAACTTCATTTCTGTAGTCTAAAGACACATTCACTTAACTGTTCACCAAAGCTGGTCATCTCATAAACTTATCATTAATAGAATGGATAATATAACTATTGAACTGAGTATATCGTCAATAAACTCGAACAATAATGTATCTTTCATTAGTGACTATAATACTACTGAGATATCAACGACTACTGAAGAGATTCCGGATAGAAATATTTATATACTTCCGTGGTATCAACAATTACTATGGAGTCTCATATTCGGAGCTATGATTTTCATAGCTGCTGGCGGTAACATCATTGTCATATGGATTGTATTAGCGCATAAAAGAATGGTAAGTTTTACAACTTTTCATATCAATGCACAATTCATTCAATTCATTCAATTCATACATTAACAGCTTTTAAGTTTCACTCAATTAACATAAACTTCATTATATTCATAAATAGCGAACTGTTACGAATTATTTTCTGGTTAATTTGAGTTTGGCCGACACTATGGTCTCAACATTAAATGTTATTTTCAACTTCATCTATATGTTAAATAGTGACTGGCCTTTCGGTCAGTTTTATTGTAAAGTATCCAACTTTATTGCCATCTTATCTGTTGCTGCGAGTGTTTTCACTTTGATGGCCATCTCTGTCGACAGGTCAGTCAATTATTTTCTAAATTCAGCATCAATTGAAATAACTTTTTCTAAACATCAAACTTTCTTTCTGATCAATCGAACTCAATCTTATATCAATATTTAATGAATATTTCTTATGCATATTTCCATATAAGTTAATGTGTGGTGTTTCAAGTGATTAGAAAAAAATTAAGATAACTTTCTGATAATCATTAAGATGATTGATGTGGGGAACTATCATAAAATAGACTTCCAGTCTTTTAATCGTTTAAGAATTTGAAGAATTGTGTATATTTTAGTTGAAGCCTATTTTAAATTACGAACTTTTATTAATTTAATTATAATTAAATACTTGGTATGAACTTTTCTATATAAATTTTGTAGTCAATTAGTCAGATAAACTGAATTCACGTATAAATTGTTTAACAAGTAATGAGCAGTTCAACAAACAATCAAATGATTTCAAAACTGATGTTCGTTTGAATTTTGTTTCGATAAGAATCATGAGATGAAACTTTTATTCTATTTAGACAGACATGACGCGTGTTCTCGCAAGTTCTGATAATAGATAATTAAATTACTGCAATTGTTATATACATTTATATAGGTTCTATTGTTTGTGTTGCGAAGCACTTGTTCAGGTTAGAGTTAATTTGATGGAAACTGAGTAAATACAGTTTCATGAGCTCTAAAAATAATTTTTATATATCACGTAATAAATATATTATTTTACTTAGTTATACATTTGAGCTAAACATTAAATATAATACTTGGATATAAAAAGCAATTTACTCGGACTTGCAAACTATCGCACTCACACATCACTTATTATCGATATCATTGCTTCAAAAAATATACTCTAATGATTATTATGATTTCAACTTCTAATTCAATCTAAAGTCAATTCCATCAAATATACTATTTGTGTATAAATTATGGTAAAATTCACTTAAATTATTTTTTTATACTACTGATTAAAACTCGCAGACTTTTTATACTCCATAAACTATAAAACATCTTTAAATCATTTTCATCTTTGAAATAAAAATATAATTATTGAGAAATATTGTCTAAAATATTGATTCGTAATATTTAAAAAAAATTTCTAATAAATTAAGTTTCTTTGAAAAATTAAGTCTCATTACTGTAATGTTACTGTTTGACATTTCGATTATTTTTTATCAAACAATGTTGATTTTATCAATATTGACATCATATGTCTTTTTGTATTTCTTATGTTTTATCACTAATGTACTCATTTTACTTACTTTAAGACATATCGCAGATAAAATATCGAATTTTAAAAACAAGATTTTATTTAGCGAAAAATATTTGTACTGTGATTGCGGAACATATGTTGTGAACAGTATTTCTTACAATCTTTAATAATAAATCTTTATTATATCAAAAATTTAGAAAAAAATACACAACTTCATCGCCAATTTTCTTTATAATTCTGTTTTGATTGAATCTTAAATAAATTTATTGCTCTGTAATGTATTTTATTCCATCAATTCATGATTTGTTATATTTATTCTGATAATAATTCTTACGGAGATTTGCAGGCAGTTACTAAGACTGTCAGCAAAATATAAATGATACTTTTGAACTCATTTTTCTCGAAATTCTTCAATAAAATAGACCACAATTACTGAATTTCAATAATTGATTATGTGTTTGTTCGCTAAAAAGAAGAGAAATTATGTTAAACCTCGCAGACTGTATCTGAATTAATCTGAGACAAGTTGGTTGAGCCGAGAAGAACCTATTTGGAGAATTTGATATCTTATGTGTGTAGGATTTGCTGTTTTATGAAATGGGATATAAAGCTGGCGTTGACTGCAGTGATGCCGTGTAGTGCAGATGCTTTTACCGTTTATTATATTTATAGTGGAAAGTAAAATATCATGCTATAGAGTATTTTAAGAGACAGCATTGCAAAGGACATCAATGGTTTTCATATTTTTCAAACCTCGAATGCTATATATGTAAAGTTATACAGGAAAACACATTCAAAAAACTTTTTTAGCTTGAATTATTGCTATTCTCTGTAAAATTTGCCATTAAAGTAGTTGCTCTTGAATTTTAAAACACGAATTGAAAGCTAAAAGCTATTTAACCAAAAATAAACTGATCGTTTCTCGTTAACTATCGTTGCATAAAGTGAGCCAAATAATGATTTCATTTATTTAACTAAATTCAATTTTCAGATTCAATCAAATAAAAATTCATTTCAAGTTTTACTGATATTCATATGTTTTTAAGAACTTAATGAATTATTTGATTGAATTTTAAAAAATAATTTGAAATACAAAACAAAACATTTAAAATTTAATATTTCTTTTAACATGTTCTATGGACAACATATTTATACATTTCTGACATTAATCCAGGTATTTTCACAGCAGAATTTTGTAATTTTGAAGTTTAGATCTATATGGATTGTCCGACTTTATCTGTGACTTTCTGGACTCACTTTCTCTCTCGGAAATTGAAATTTCCAATCAATTTGAGTTTCTATTGCAAGTTTTTCTCTGAGCTTTGAAACATGACTTCCTCTATTATTGATTCATGGAATATAATATCCTCTAAATCTTTTGATTTCCCATTTGTTTCAATAATATTCAATTTTTGGTTGCATTTAAATTTATTCAAAATTTAATGCTGAACACACTCTCAGTGTTAGCACTCGTCTCGTACTCGTACTCAAAAAAAATTTGACAATCGCGCTTAGGGCTAACGGTGGATCAGAGCCGTATCATACAGATTATGTGAAAGTTATGCATAAGTTATACTGTAATATCATTCAAACAGCTTCACAATTTTTTTTAAACTTTCAAATAGTTTGAAAGTCATATAAATCTAAATTGAAACCCTCTAACTCAAAATTCTAACCCATCTAAATTCTATGATTCGGTTTGATTTTCGGTTATCAACTGATTTTTTGTAATTTTATTTGAATAAAATTACTGATTATACTATTTAAACTTTTTCGGATTTGATTTTGGTACGGGCGCGCTCGAGCTCGGGGTCATTAGGGCTCTCTCTTGCTCGAAGTAATTCTGGCGCTCGCTACCGAACGTCAGTGTGCTCGAGAGTGTGCTCGAGAGTGTGCTTCATTTAACATTTCTATTGATGTAATTTTTACATTAAGTAATAGTTTCAAAGAACAATTATAGTAATGCCCTAGTTTTTTATTTTACAAAGTACTTACATTATTTGCAAATAGAAATAAATGCTCGATTAACTGAACCAATACATTAACTGTTTAAATGTTTATTCTATTAGATTTACTCAATTCACGAAATTAGTACTTAATTAATAGAATCGATTTTTTAATGGAAGACTCAATTGTAAGTTTTATTTTGAAATTTTTGATTCTAAAAATTTGAATCAATTCAGATAACTAATAAAAAATATTGTAATGAGGATTTCATCATATTTGTAAAGGTCAATCAAAGTTTCAAGTATTTCAATCATTAAAATTAAACAAATCGAATAACTGTTCAGATAAACAAACAAAATATGTGCTTCATTTGTGCTTCTTTTCAATTGAGAGAGTCTTTATTAACCGGAAATTTGAATTGTAATTCATCTACAGTACTATATATTTTAGTTATGCCTCAAAACATGTTTTCCTGCATAGAACAGGTATTCTTTGGTTGCATGAATTCATACGATGTTTTTGCAATGCAAGAAAGATTGATTTATAGCTTTAAAAAGATGTTTACTGCATATTCTGTTAAAGCGAGTTCTAGTTTCTACTAAAAGTGTTTAGAGAAATGCCTTACAGTGAAGCTTATGATTTATAAATATGAATTTTTCCCCTTATTGATAGTTTTTATGGTTTTACACAGGTTAACATGAAAGTATGAAAAATAATCACGCATGTGATTCTCATGTGTATTATAATATGAAACAGTAAAATATGACTCGCGAAGCAACTTTATATTGATATTAAGATAATAAGGCTGGCAGCGATGCTGAAAAGGAAACCGTTATTACATTATGGGTTGACTTGTGTTTCACAATTGCAGTTCCCCTGACAAATACACCTCGATTTGCTATACACAAGATGTAAAACAATATATTCTATTCTATAAGGCATACATCCAACCTATCCTATAGCTCTATTTCGCAAGAGTGCATCTTATTAATGATTTAGTACTTGGAACTGACCAGAAGACCAATTCTAATTACACCTCATGACCAGAAGTCCGTTTCTAGTTTTCACTTTCGATCAATGACAATAACTTGTCGTCAGCATTTGTTTCAGGCTTTTATTGAATTGAATTTTTTTCTCATTTATTTACACAATAATCATAACAGTTGTAAGAATAACGAAATACACTCAATCTATCACTCAAAAAAATCGTAAATCCAATAGTTCTCTGTAAATATTATTGTTTCATTTTGAATGAAACAAATCAAGAGCTTATGTATCAAAATTACTCAAATGGATAATAATGTCAGAAATGCTACACAACCGACAAATATAAGAAAGAAATGAATTGCAGATGAGAATGATATGTCGAACGACCACTGCGTTTATTGCATTGAATATAGTTATATAAATTTTGATGTGTTTTGGCATTGCATCGAAATAACCTCATAAGATGTGTTCATGAACTGATGTACTGCAGTTCAACTGTTAACTTATAGAGCAATGGATAGAAGTTTGAATGTTTTCTCTCTTTTAGATTCATATTTGTATAGATAAATCGAAAATTTTTGCTCTTTATATTTGTTGATTGAGTGCTTTTAGTATTCAAATCAATAAAAAATATCCACATTTTTAAAACCCATTTTCGATCCCAACTTTATCAAAGATCTCTATTAATCACAATTTATGTCACATAACATAATATTTTCGCATAAACTTAGTCTATATTGTGTACAAAGAATTGCAAACTGGAATCTAATAAAAATTATATGAAATTCTAGTCTTCATCGCATTATAAATTGATAGAAAATTTTAGCATTTCATACAGAATTTTGGCCTGAAGTTCATTGATTAATCCAATCTCAGAATACAGTTTTGTAATTTTGAGTTTCATCTTTAAATCATATTACAAAAAGAGCAATCAATTTCAATTTGTATAAAAGCCTCATAAAACAAAGTTCTAACTTCAAATTCATCAAATATTTATCATTTGTAATAATTATCTATTTTTAAATTATTATTCTTTGATTAACAGAAAAAAGAAATAATGATTTCAAATAGTAATTTATGAATTTTTCGTGCGTAACTTTTGATGAGACAAAGCTTTGTACAAGTGTTTTGTTTTTAGTGCAATTTAGTAAAGCGTTAATATTTTACCTATTTTTCATTGAGTTAACTTCTCATGTAAAGATTTGAATTCAGTACAACCATTGAATATGACGAGATAGTGCTTTGCATTGATAATAACACCTTGTATTGACAATAAGCTCATTTCCGTAGTTTTACAATTTTGTATTGTCTGCACCCGAGAGATGCATAAAAAATATAAAATCGTGAACAGTTTGGAAATGGAATCGATCGGTACGAAAATGTGAATCATCGTCACCGCTCAAAGAGATCGACGAGAGACATCTTTTCATTTGATGAAATGTTTTTGTTGAGCCTCTGGATTATGGGCTGAATTAACATGAATAGAAAACACTCCTCATTCCAAAGGTTGAAAATGTTGAATAGGTTTACACTCAGAAACAGTTGTAAACCTTTTCTGTTCTAACCATTTAAAATGAATTAGTTTCAAAAAAATATACAGCAAGTCATTACAATGTTTTTCATTGAATTGATATATCTTTCATTTCAGAGAAACTCAAATAAATTTCAATCTTTACTTTATTAAAACTTAAATTTTTCAACTCAAACATCTTTTACAGTAGTTTTTCTCCTTTATAAATAAATGTTTGAAAACTTCTTATTCTATAAGTAAATAACTTTTTATTAAGCTTCAACTTTTCTTTAAGCTTCAAAAAAGCTTCTTTATAGAAAAAAAATCTCATTCAATACTGAAGGACTAAATTAATGAATGGTGAAATCTCGAAAATTATTTTTTTCTCTGAGGGCACAAAACTTGTAAAGATATAAAATATGCCAAGCAGATATGCTATCCGTAAAAAGAGCAAAGCATCTGTGCATGACATAACTACAGCCAACTTTAACATGTTTTTAAACAATACAAACTCATACTAACTTATACTCAGTCAACTCATGCCTACACTTAAAACGGCAACTTTTAAAGCTTTCAAACCAGTGCCGGATTTACTGGTGGGGCTGAGGGGGCTATTGCCTAACCAGAGATTATAAGCCGATAAGGTGTAGAAATCTATAGCTCTTAGAAAAACAGTTTCAAATCATAAACTATTAATGTTAAAATATTTTAAGCCCTACCAAACCGAAAATCCCAGATCTGGCACTGCTTCTAACCCTTTGTTTTCATAAGTAACGATTTTCGGTCTTTCGATCATTTCATCGGATTAAGAAAAAGAAATAACGGGTTGAAAGTTGTTTACAAAAAAGAAGTGCAAAATGGTTGAAATAATTCAACGTAATAAATCTTAAAAAGTGGGTTTTAAGCATAAAATGTGTCTATTATAAGAATTGAAATAGTATTTTGAGAAACTGGGTGAGAAAAGTAACTTATGTTTTTAAATGCATTTAATTTTCACTCACAGCGCAGTCTGTTATTAAAATGTTTTTTTTGAATACATTTTCGAAAAATTATTCTCAAATCTTTATTTATTTAGATTGAGTGAAAGAGGGCAGCATTGATTTGAAGATTATAAATTTTATGTAATTGACCGCACTTTTCTTACCCATTCTCTCAAAATAGTATTTCAATTAAATACAATTCACTAATAATATTTCATTAAAAGTTTGCTTTATAGCAAATTGGGTTCCATAAGAAAATTGGGTCCTATTGGGCCTTCAACCCTCAAGTCAAGATAAAACTATAGAACTGGATATTTGAATCTCAAATTTTTTGGTCAATAATACTTGTTCAATATAAATGATTTCCACTCATTTTTAAATTCTTTATCCAAAATATTATAAGATTTAATTATTTTGAAGGATCATTTAGTCACAAAATTCCAATGTCTCACTCATATTATCGAAAAGTTTGATTTAAAATTATTTGGACTCAAAAATATTTATAGCACTTTATGAACAGAACATTATTGATTTAGAAAAACTGAGTTGAGTTGCTCTTCATGTCCGAAACTTCTCATCATTAAATGTTTAGTTATTTCGCGAACGAGTTGAGAGCACTTTGAATATAGAGCACAACAGTTATACAACTGTGAAAATTATGCACTTTTTAGACATGAACTCAGCAATTATACAAAAGCAATGAGTTATTTTCTGCTTTTAACATTTGATAACATCTTAATAACGGTTATGTTATTCATTATTGTGTTGAATACCTCTTTAAAACTGGCCTTCTTTCTAGACTGACGTGTCCAGAATTCAAGAATTTGTTCAGTTCCTAAAAATTATACGCATTGATTGTAGAACTTAGAACTCTGTCTAAACAGTCATTGTTCAGAATTTAAAGGATTCATTTATTGGAAATTATGTAAATTTCGCGACGTTTTCCGAAAATTTGCATTTTTTACTTATAATTATTTAGATTTAAAGCCTTAAGCATTTATCAAATCTAACCAAAAATTTAACAATCTTGGGCTGAATTAATGCTCTCATGAAAACATATTGACTTCCAATTAGTATAATTCCAAAATCAGTTAGAAAAAAATGAATAAGATTTCATCAAAAAACATCTTTATTTTGTTACTTTCTTTTTATTGATAATCAATTTTAGTTTCTTGTATCTGCTCTATAATTCATAATCACTAAAAAATGAATGAATAAATTGCAGATCATTAATAAATATTTAATCATATATAAATAAATGAATTATTAATAAATTACAGATCAATCTTATTTGTGATCAATCTTTAAAACATAATTTGATCGTTACTTTGACGTTACGTTAAGTCTAAAGCTCATATTATCAATATTATTTTAATTAATTAATTTATTTATTTATTTAATTTATTTATTAATTAAAATAATATTGATAATATGAGTTTTAGACTTAACGTAACGTCAAAGTAACGATCAAATTATGTTTTAAACTTAGGAGTTTTATTCAAAAAGTAGAGCAAAAGTAAATCTCAACGATTTTATGTAGTAATCAAAATATTAACTAAAGTTATAACTAATTTCAAGCATTCTGTTGAAAAATGCATTAATTTGTTATTCACGAAATGACTGGATTTTTGAAAATTTAAAATTCAGAATTTCATATGCATGCATAATCGTATGTACTGTATTCTTCAGAATAAAATCAAAAATTGAAACAACTTCATACATTTGAAACTGAAAGAATTCATGATGATGCAAATTTATTCTCCTGTAGTATTGAATGGCCGATATTTTTTAATAAAACTTATTGAGCAGAATATACATGTACTTATGATGTTTAGAGGCTTTTCAAGCAGTCATATTATTTTGACAGAAAATATGCTTTCACTACAGATGAGTCAGAACTGGATGTTGAGTTTATAAAATAGTTTTTCGATAATATTCTATTATTCGGCGATGTCTGCGATTAAAATCAATCTGTTCTGTTGAAACATTGCTCGTCTATATTTATTGAGAATTCACGCTTAATATTGGGCTTCTATGCTATGCATGA
This sequence comes from Camisia spinifer, assembly GCA_034694065.1. Lineage (NCBI taxonomy): Eukaryota > Metazoa > Arthropoda > Arachnida > Sarcoptiformes > Camisiidae > Camisia > Camisia spinifer. Next base: position 11,138 of record JAQFXV010001097.1, read on the forward strand.
TTACGATCTGATCTATTCATGAGAATTATGACGTATGGTTATAAATGGTTAATGATTTTGGGAAATAGTTTTAGATTAAGATCTGGTGAGTAAGATCTAGTGTACAAATAGTGAAAATATAGCACAATATAATCCCATTCTATATAATATTAGAGGCAAAGTTATAACTATTCTGTGTAGCGATTCTATAGACCTGAAGAAATATAAAACATAAGTTTTTTATAACTCTGCATAAGAGAAACGCATTAAAATTCATAACACTATGAATTCGTAACAAAAATAATAAACCATTAATAGAATATTCTTCAATTTTATCTCATTTGGTATTCAAATATAATAAATGTAATATTTAAACGATGCATTTCGAATGAACTTTAATGAAGTAATAGTTATAATGAATGATTAAATTAGTTTTCATATTCATTTTGCAGATATCTGGCAATAGTTCATCCGCTGAGACCAAGAATGTCACGAACAACAACGCTCAACATTATTGTCTGCATTTGGATCGCCAGTAGTCTTCTCTCATTACCAAATATTCTCTTTTCGACTACAGAAAGAGAGTTCTTTTCAAATGGAGATTCAAGAGGTATTGAAAATTTTGGTATTAAATAAATATGACAACATATTCATTAAATTTAGGCTTTAAAAATTCAGTTCAAAATGAGAAATAGGAAATTAATTTTAGAAAAAAAGCATAACTCGAAAATGGTATAATTTTCAAAGTAATAGGAATTTATTTACTTTATTACAATACCTAAGTTTCAATTTTAAAACTCCAACCAAACAGTTTTTATATTAAATATGAATTCAAAAGCCTTAAGCATAGAACAAAAACTAATGCAAATATTATGCTTCATTCCAGTGATGTACAACGCTCGAGCGTTAGCGTGAGCGCGAGCGCCGAGCGTTTCACTTCATATCTTGTATAATGAAAAATTTAATTAAGATGCTTTTGAAGAGAAAAGAAAGGAAGTTTGCTTTAGGTTAATAAATAATACATAATTTTCATCAAAAATGGAAATTTAGAACAGATAATTCTAATTTAACATCCTTTTAATTTTCATGAAAAAAAATTATGAGAGGATTCGAATCAATATCAATGTCAATTCTTAAAAATCACCATGCTAAACGCTCGAACTACCGAGCGTGAGCGCGAGCGTCGAGCGCCGGAACTACCCCGAGCGCGAGCGTTAGGGCCGAGCGTGTACATCACTGCTTCATTCAATCTATTTTTTCGATTTTCACAGATAATTCAAATCTGAATACCGTATATCTTTAGACTTGAATTGCCTTAAATAATATCGATCTAAGTTCTAAAGATATTAACTTCAGTGTATGATAAAAATATATATTCAAAATAACTGTTTAATTTGTTTGTCTCGCACATCACTTATAAACAGATATTATTGAGTAGAATCAGATTGTAACTCAATGGGCAGAATTGAACCCACGTCTCCTTTTCATGTATGAGGTTTCAACCCATGCACCACTTTATGTCTATTTTCAACTTTGAACTTATTATGAGAGAGAAAAATTAGGACTTTATTTGACATCTGCATTGCTGTCAACATTTGTTCAGAAAACTGATTATTGTCTTATCAATATTTAATAAATTGAATGTTAGTCAGAAAAAATATTGTGTGAAAATACCTTTTCGTTAAAATGCTCGAAAATGCGATATTCACGAGAAAAAACAACTTTGAGATCACATTCCCTTAAAATCTCAAACATGAAACTTTTTCATTAAAAGTTTAAGCTCAGAATTTTTACTTTTGACGACATTTTATAGTTGAACGTAAATAATTAAATGAATGAATGAGTAGTGAAAGTAAAAGATAATTATTTTCATTCGAGTTTAAGTTGAAAAAGAAAGTCTTCACAAATGCATGCCTTTTGGGCTATCGTTCAATTACTAGCAATTAAATTATTCAAAAATAACTCGCGAGAATTGATGACATAATTCGATCGGTTTTGAGTTTAAGCGCTCTCTAAAGAAATAAAAGCAAATATAATGAAAGATCCAGTATTCGATATTTTGAATTACTTTTACGAATTGAATGCAAAAATTACCAGATTGATTCACTAAAGATAAATGAATATATGTTTATACAATTTTCGTTGTGCATAAAGACATTTCACTGAATTTAATTTTAATTAACTTCATTTGATTGAGAATAAAAATAGATTACTGTTACAAAACTGTAATATTCTGTTTCATTAGATATACTGTACTATCGTTTGATAAATTACTGTTTGAATTATAATGAGCGCGAAAGGAATCGTACGAATAACGTCAAACTACACCTAAACTTTAAATATTGAGTAATAAAAACTTTATCCCAACTAATCATTAGACTCATATCTAATACAACTTATGAGTCAATTGACACAAAAAGTTTTAATATCAAGTTTTAGTGTGGAGTTTCATTATAATTCAAACAGTAATTTATCAAACGATAGTACCTGTATTTTAGAATGAAAAAACTTTCTTCACAAACATTTTTTAGTGAATATTCAAATACTTAATATACACACGTTTTCAATAAGTTTCCAATATTTGGAGTATAAGAAATAATTCATTTTCTGAACAAAGTTGGTGTTGATCTTTGTTTCTGATAATCAAATTTTTGGTAACAATTTTTGAGCTTTAATTTTTTCGATAACAAAGTCTTTAAAATCTTGATTAAAGTTGTCCAAAGACAGACAGTATAAACTAGATTTTTTCAAACACAATAAAGTATGTAAAGTATGTTACATCTGATCCTACAAAAGTATTATTAATACTAAGATTAAAAATACATTATTTAAGTTGAAAATGAGAATCTATTGTTAAGTTTCAATGTTTTATATAAAATAATCTTCACATATGAATGGACTGATTCTGAGAGAAGTGACTCTCAAAGTATTATATATTATCTCGTTATATATTTTTACATAATCTTTAGATGAATCCTCTTTTTAAAAGATAATTTTTATGCTAATTTTTGAATATTTAAACAAAATAAATTATTATTACCAGATATTAAATTATGAATATTCCTGATCCAAAAATAAAACAGAATATAGTAATTGTAATTTATTTTTTGAAATATAAAAGATATTTTGGATTTTCTAACTCAAGAAAAACAGTGTTCATATTTGGCTTCATTTCCGTTTATTATTTATGCTTATGTCACAAATCAATCACAGGTTTTATTTGTCTATAAAAGCTATAAAAATTTAAAAAATTATTATAAAAATAAACTTTAAATAAGAGCCTAAAATAACCTTACGATGAATGATCTCAACAATGAAAGCCCTGTTTTTCAATGCAATCAAATCTAATCAATGGTCAAATAGTGTCTTCATTTTCTATCAATAAAAAGCAAACATAAAAAATATGAAAAAGATACTTATTTCAAGTTTTTTTTAAGAAACCTGAATTTTCTATTTTTTGATACTTCTAAAAATTATTGATAAAGTTTTCAAAAAGAAATGTGGGAAAAATCTGGAAAAAACTAAATTGAAATGATTTCTAACTCAAAATAAGACCATTCAATTTTTTTTCGTTTGTTATAAAGGTATTTTGAACAATGAGAAATCTATTATTCTTCTGAACATTATTTCAAAATAAGTATTTGTCAATACATTGAAGGATAAAAAAAATCTTATTCTTTTTTACTTAAACGACACATTATATCTCAACTTTGCTCAGTATGAAACTATTCACTTCCGTGACCTATAAATCCGTTTATATTCAGTTTTATTGATTCAATTTCATTCTTTTGAGTGATCTTAAGTCTCAATAATCACAAATTCTATGACAGACAATAAATTGCATTTAACTTCGAAAAGGGAATACAATTTGATACAAAACGATTACAATGATATACACATTGCTACGTAATTTTCTTGAATAGCACCTTTTATACAGATAAGGAGGACTTGTACTCGAAATGTGAATGAAAATATTCAATAGAAACTTATGATATGGCTTTGCCGTAATACCATCTTTTGAATTTGACATTTTTCATCTTATTCAAGAGGATATAAATTGTTTTTGTATATTTTTTATGTTTATTTATTTGACTTCGAGGAACTAATGAGTATAATTACTTGTGTAAGTTTTTCATAACTAATCATAATAAAGTGTCAGATATTGGAAAAGCTTTAATTGAATTAATAAAATCATTCACAACACTTTTGAAACCTTTATTGAATTTGATTTCTAACTCTTTTAACTACAAATATATAAATCTCAAAAATGAACTTTTAGTCTAAATC